>JARGXW010000685.1:0-72446 GCA_029204085.1 Mycena sp. CBHHK59/15
GGTTGGCGATTGGGATATGTACCTGAGCAATATGTGTGACACCACGCAGGCCGATTTCGGTCTGACGTAGAAAGTGCTTTACTTGTATATGAGAGGATGTTGATACGTCAAAATTTGAATGTTGCAGCGTCCAGATGAGCGGACGCGAGTTGCACCTCACGAAGCCTGACGGCTGGATAAGATCAGAAGGAAATGAAATGTCCGTACCAATTAATATACAACGCACTCTCAAGGCCTTGGCAAGAGCGTCACTTTCTGAATACTGGTGGGAGCAGTCTCAGTGCGACAAAGTGCTTACTGCAACCTGCCAGGAATTTCGCTTCACCAAGAAGGAATGCCTCATTATTGTCGCCTTAGCGGCCCTTAGAGAACATTTAGCTCGTCCGTATCGAGGCAGGAGATTGTGCGGACTCCATAGTAGAGTTTATGCACGCGCATGCTGGCTACAGGTCTCACCATATTTGGTTAGAGGCAGCGCCAATATGGCCGCATCAGGGTGACAGAGATTCGAGCCACAGATACGTGTCCCTTGGTCCGGCGCTCGTGGCTGGGATAGTCCGCCGCACGCAGGGCTGTTCCGTCTTGATACTTATAAAGAAAATCAGAAAGAGTATCCCTGAAGATCCGGCGGAATCGGGGATGCACATGTCTGAAGCTGTTGGGTGTAAAAGGGCACCAAGCTGCAGGACGTCCGCTTCTGCGCATGCTTCCAGTATATGGAAGTACATGGAAGGCTTGAAGTGGCTTTCAAGAGCACCGTCGCGTCATGATTTGCATCGGACTCAGAGGATCTTTAACTGTAAACGCTGAACGGTCCCAATCAAGTTTAAAAGTGGGTGTATCAGAAGGGCGCATCTCCATTGGATCTTCAGGGAAGGCTCGAAATTCTGTGGGGATAGAGCTGGTGATATCATAAATCTGCTGCAGCATCGAGGTTCAAGGCGCAGCCCAGTTCGCGGAGGAACTACACTTAATTTCGGGTATGGATCTAGTCATCAACTCAACAATCGTTCTTAACAGAACTATGATCTTATTAAGAGACTTCGTCAGCACAGACCTTGCTTGCATAATAGGTATGGAAGATGAGTAATGGTCGATTTCAACGGATCACTCTTCACTTTGAAAATCTGTCAGATGGTCATCAACAGCTGTTCACGCGCTGGGAAAGAATGAATCCACGAACCACAGCTTGCCCTCTGACGTTTTGGGTTGAATACTGAGCTCTTTCACCCAGTCCCACTTGCAGTCCGGGCGCGATTCGCGGCGTGGTACTGAATGAGGGCAATATACTGTGAGAAAAGTAGAAATAAGGGCATTCGGACGACGGCGCACCCCATTCTTGAATTTGATCATCGAGAGACGAGGCGCAGACGACGATCCAGTCCTTGTTCTGGGGCGAGCTGAGGAACAGAGAGGAGCCGCACTCCACACAGAAGGAGCGAGTGATCGTACGGCCGCTGGTTGTGTCGCTGTCTTGGTATTCGCGGATGTACTCCCGGCCAGAGGCTACGCTGACTTTCTGGAAGAGCAAGTTATTGGCCCGGAAACACAAATAGAGGGCAAAAGACCAGAAGTACACGTACATCGGGACTGAAAAATGTGTTCGCCATGAATGCGGAACCGCTGAATTTCTTGCAGTTGATACAATGGCAGACGGCGAATGTGAAGGGCTCTCCAGAGGTGGTGAAGCGTATCTTGTGGCACAGGCAGGATCCATTGCGCTCCATTATGGGCTGGCGAGGGTAATATCGAGAGCAGAGAGTCTCCAGATGGGAAGAAGCGTGGTCAGCGCTGATTGATCGCTGACAGTGATATCAGTGTGTCGAATAGATCCGGAAATGCACATGGTCGATTTCTTTCTCTCTTTTTTCCCTGTGCTTCTATCGCTCCGGTATATTCCGGTGATTGTTTTCGTAGTACTTCTTAATGTGTTTGCAAAAGAACGAAGGGATCCGTGGGGAGGAAGTAATTGATATTCAGTTGCCGGTCATAAAACTTGGTGATCCTTGATGTCATTCTAAGTGTTCAGCCTGTGTTCTGCCCTCAAATCCTTTGCCGAGGCTCCGAGAAAAAATCGTGAATTGTCAAGCATATTATTGAACAATTTCCATCTCTTCGGATTCTTTTTTCGCCGGTGGCATGAACAAGCGTGACCTGCGTAACGAGACACCAGGCTGGCGTCGCCAGCTCGCATGGCAACTCAGAGTCGCGCAAGGTTAACGGTATACATAGACAGACACGCAACGCCTACTTCGTCTTGAGCCTCCGCAACTCTCGGACGACATCCTCCATATTCCCAACTTTCCCCGCCCATTCGCCGCTCCACCCTTCCTCCCTGCGATGTGTGGCGCGGATCAACGAAGCTCTTGGACGAGGAATGCGGCTGTCCGCGGCTTCCGCGAGCTTGAAATTGCCGACGTCTATCCAATCGTCGCTCAACGATTGTACTGATGCCCTTGATGAGCGCACGGTTGGGACGTACGTGGGCCTGCCCACCCAGACCCAGCCGTGCGACAGAGGCTCTGGTTTAGAATGTCGAGCAGTGCGGCTGGATGCCACAGACGGTGGACGTCCCACTTTCGATCCACCTGCGTTGGCCTTCAAGCCACGCGCTCGGCTGCATCTACCCGAGACTGCGCTCATCACTCTCGCGCGTTCCGGCACAGATTCGAGGATACTCGATTGCTTCGAGCTGAGAATACTCGGTTGCCTCGAGCGGCGGTCTCGTTTCCTAGTCGAGAGAGGGAATACGAGTTCATGCGGGACGTTATCCCCGAGAGTTCGACGGACTTTCGCCATCTTTCGCCGCCGGACAGCCTCCTCGTCCACCGGCGCGAGATTCAGGGTGACAGTCAGAGTCGGCGACGGCAGCGGCGTCACTGGGGCGCGGTGCGTATTCGTTGGCAGCTGGAGATAAAGCACGGGGCGTGTTGTCGCGGTCGTCGATGATACATGTCCATTGGATGGGTGTAGATGGGCATCCGGTGTCGACACGGATGAGGGCGATGGGTGTGATTCACCTTCCACAGAGCACCTTGGGCGCTTTAATTTCCTACCCGCCGTTGTGGCCGCGGCGGTAGAAAACGACGAGGAAAGGTCTACGAGGAGAGGTGTCTCCCCCACAACTTCGCTGATCTTCCGAGTGGAGCGCATGAGCCGTGCACGATGTTCGTGCGGGAGATTATGTGTTGTGGGGGTACGATGCTAGCCATTGTCGCTGGCAGTGGGGCAAGGTCGGAGGCAATGCGGTTGGGGCGTGTTGCGGAGATATACCAGTACACGCGTACGTAACACTGCTTGGGCCCGTCGGTTCGGGTCTGGCTATTCTTGGTGCCGGTCTTCTATTGTCTTCGATCAATGACGCATGCCATCTTTCGGCCACCTGACCAACCATGAATCTGGGCTCCAATGGCAAGAGGTGCAAAATCTAAGCATGCTCATCTCAAGCTCATCTTGTCCAAGGCTTTTTCGTGGTTCGTTCAAGGTATGAGTTGCGGTCCTCGCCGTTAACAAAAGCCTTCTCGGCAGTCTCGACCACTTCATTGATCGTGACATGTGTCCGGGTTGAACGTTGAACGTTGAACATTAATGACATTCGCATGATTCAGCAGCGTACGGACTACGCCCAATCCGGTCTGCGGCAGTGCTGCACTGCCCTGGCAGACCGAATCAGAGCGTGCGGATAGGAGATTCCGAATCTTTCCCACGCTGTCTAGCGCTTTCCGCACTTCCTTTTTGTCAATTGTCAGTGTTTGAGTACTTACTGGCATGTTCAAAAATTTGTGTGATGCATTCTAGTGCCGCAAGCTGAAAATATCATAAATGAATGAAAACAAGCGTGAAATATTGTTGTCTGTACAAAAATATTGCTTGGGTTGTGTTGCCACCACAAGGGAGTGCGCCACAGGCCGGAAAATTTTGCATCACTTATCTGAAAGGCTGTATATATTCAGAGGCCGAAGTATAATCAAAATATTTATGGTAAACAAAGGGAGGGATTTTTCGATTTGTAGTTTTGGTTGATGATTCCTCAACAGGGTAGGACTTTTGGTCTCTGAAAGCCGCACCAATGTGATTTTCAACTGGTTGCCATGCATATACTTATAAAGGAAGAGGCCTCGCAGGGCTCGAAAGATCTGCATTTTCACATCATTTTCAGGCAAATTTACAATTGAAAGGCTTCATTGTGCACTAATGGCCATTATTTAATGTCTACCAGGTAACTAAGATGAAGGAAACAACGTAGGAAAAACAAGGGATAGATATCCGGTCATACAACTGTATATGAGGAAGCAAAATCTTATGCGCCGGGTTCGAACGAGCGACGCGTCTAGTAAGGCAAATAGGAGCTTTCGCACCACAACCACTACACTTGTTTGTGATTTGCTCTGATGTGTATATATAATTAGCTAATTTTCCCAGATAGCCGAATTTTACGGCAACTCGAAGAGCGGTCAAGTAGGCCTCGGTACAGGTCAGGATAGTGGTTTCCCGGAGGGCCTGGCGAATTATATATCTCTATTTTTACTCACGGAACCGCGTCGCCCGTTTTGACTTCGACACAAATATATCGAAAATGCTCAACTGCTGGTTCTAGAACTGAGGGTATGACAGGGCATGACGCAGACCAGAATGTTTAAATTCTTACGGCATTGGAAGCCGTAAGCACAGACAGATGGACTTGAAACTCGTCCTGTGGACGAATGGAAGTAAAAGGCTGCGTACGGACTTGTCCAGTCTGTTGTTTTGCGTTTCAACCACATTGATATCTCAGTTTATTTTACTCTTCCAGAAATTCAGCCGTGCACAGTTTCCGTACCTAAAGGGGATCATACGGCTGTTATGCGACTCTTCCTCCTTCCTTGCGCAATCAAAGTCTCACTTTCTACTCTGACCGATCACTGCTTGGGTCAGTGGTACGGTCGTGAGTTTGAATTCCTGAGTGCACGCGGAATTTTATGAGCAATCACAGAGCGATTGCGTTCGCAGAGACCGCTGAGACTGGCCTTCCGAAAGTCGAGCCACTTGAGTTGTCAGCTCCAATCCATAGCAACTAGACCTCTATTACCGCCGAAAGGCGGTGGTTTGCCTAGTGTAGGGTATTTGACCAATCATTGACAAGAATCAAGATCATCACGACCTCTGACATGACAAGCGCAAATGATGGCCACCGGTTTACGGACCACCAGTACCTACGCCACTCATACAAAGGGACATGTGAGACCTACTTCACCCGGAGCCCCCGCAACTTTCGGACGACATCATCCATATTACTCACTCTCCCCGCCCATTCACCGCTCCATCCGTTCTCCCTGCGGTGCATGTTGCGGACCACTGAAACTGCCGGATGTAGAATGGTGCTCTTGTCCCCGCCTCCCACGGAACTGCCTAAACCGACCCACTCATGGCACAACGACTCTGCTGTTGCCCGTGAGGAGCGGACACGGACGTTAGCTGGACGTCATGGTCAGTGGGCTTGCCCACCCAGACCCAGCCGTGCGAGATAGAGTCTGATTTAGGATGCCGAGCGGTGAGGGAACTGGATGCCACAGACGGGGGACGTCCCATTTCGATCCCCCGCACTGTCCTTCAAGCTGCGCGTAGCGCGCCTCCGTCTGCCCGAGACCGCACCCTTTACTCCCGCTTTCTCGGGCATGGACTCCAGAATGCTCGATTGTCGCGAGCGGCGGCGCTGTCTCGAGGGCGAGGAAGAGAAGACGAGCTCAGGCGGGACTTTGACACCCAGGGTCCGGGAGAGTTTCGCCATCTTCCGCCGCCGGACGGACTCTTCGTTGCCTTGCGTGAGGTTCAGGGCGACAGTCAGAGTCGGCGAGGGCGAGGGCGTTACGGGGGTGCGGAGCGTAGTTTCGTTAGACGTAGGCAGCCTAACATAGAGCAAGGGGCGTGCGGTCGCATTCGTCGATGGCACATGTATATCGGGTGGTGTGGCCGCCGACGCAGATGAGGGTGGTCTCTGTGGTTCGCCTTCCGACGCACGTCTTGTGCGCTCTAATTTTCGAGCCGAAGTGCTGGCTGTGGTAGAAGACGACGACGACGAGAGGTCGACGAAGAGAGGTGTCTCTCCCACGACTTCGCCGATCTTTCGACTCGAGCGCATGAGTCGCGAACGATCTTCATGGAGGAGATGATGTGTTGTGGGTGGCAAAATGCTAGTCATCGTTGCTGGAGCGCGGGAAACTTGGCGAGACTGAATCCTCGACGGAGCAAATATAAAGCTTTGGTTCAAAGACGGAGTTCATCAATGACCATCAGTGTGATCGTCTCAATCAGTGATATACCGAGGTGAGCCGAAGACGTTCGTTAATTCAAGATCACTACAGTGCAGCGTCCGATTCGAATCCTTGAGCTGTGAAGACGAAAGAAAATCGCAGGCGCCTCACATGAATGTGATGGCTTTCCTGATAGCAATGAATAACGAGAATCAGCACATACGGACGGAGCTTTAGCCGCGTTTCGAAAGATCAATCGTTTCATGTCAACATCTACGAGTGATGCATCTAAAGATTGCAATGAGACGATGAGAAGTACAAGCGCAGAAAACAGTGGGAACAATCGATTCCGATACTTACTACTTACTTGGTTGATTCGGAAGGAAAGAACAAAATGCTTGAAGACGCCAGTAGTCCAGTGCTAGGATGGTAACCGCCTGGGGGGCGCAGCGTTCTGTGGACTCCAGGGTGTCAGAGTAACTGGAGCCGTCAATTGCCTTCCGACTCTGGGTGCAACTTGAACACTCATACTGTTTGTGCGATATTTTTCGCGTGGCTGCTCAGCGAAACTGAATCACAATATCAGCGTCGCGGCCAGTCGCCATTCCAGATCGCCGTTCGGGGGTCGACATCGTGACAGTTCGTGATGAGGAGCCGTAGTGCCACGTGCAGCATTTGATTTAGCCATCGGCATGTCATTTCGCATTCACCCGATGCAAACCCGATGGGCACGAAACCGTGATGACACCGTGAAAACACACGTTCACATGAAGATCCCTGTCTTGTTCAAAGAATTCTAGAAAAGCCAGTCTTTTCCCTGGTCCCCACTTTTCACGGAGCTCAAATTTTGTGATGGAGGAATGCCGCATGCGAGTTGAAACACAGGTGTGTAGCTTGCAATGTGCATTACTCTGCTCTCACACAAATCCGCCCTAAACTGAAAATTATATTGAAGGACGCGTGAGCAGAGATAAATTCCATGAAGAAATCACAACTAAAGGTAGTAAGTAGTAGGCGTACATAACTCAAGTCTCACGTCTTCTTCAACTGCCAGTGGGAGATGGAATCCGCTGACATCAGGCGATCGGCTCGTGTCATAAGCGGAACAAGTTTGCACAAGAATTCATCAACACGCTGATCCGGCCATTCCGCCAGACGGTGGAGGGTCTGCTGGGTGACGCCCTGCTTGCGAAACTCATTAGTCCATTCTTTGTCGAGTGATGCGCTGACGAGAAACTTGTAAACTAAGGGGTCGTCCTTGACGTTTTCGCGGTGCTGGGAAGGTTGCTTCGGAGCGCTAGACGTTGAAGCCCATGAAGGCGCCTCAGGACGAGCTTTCGTGCTGGGTGCATCCGGGAAGCGACGTTTTTCGTGAGCTGGTGGGACTGAATATATTTTCTGCGCAGAAGTAAAAACCTTCTAAATAAGCGCTGAAACCGGTGAATGTACTAGGGTTACCCACCTGCATTGTAGAGTAATCGGGGTTGAGTTCTTCTTCAGTGTTATCGTTTGTTCGCGCCCGTATCTACTCATCATTAGGACTTCACGTAGACATAGGACTGCGGACGAGCGTACTGCGTGTAGTCTGTCGTAGAACTCAAGGCACACGAGTTTCTGCACCTCTTCCGCGTCCATTGAATGGCTATATTCGTCTTCGAGTGCACGGCGCACGGTCGTATGATTCCAGGTCGATTCGTTGATGGTATCTTTGTTGTCAACACCATGGGCATGCAGAAATCGGATGAAGGCTTTGTCTCTGGGCTCAAGGACACGGCTGGTGCGCTTCCTGGAGTTCGGCCAACGTCAACGATACTAACAGCACATGGAGAGATTGATAAAGCATACCACTGGCCTGGAAGCCGATCCTCACTCGAGTTAGGCGTGTAGCCGGAATGTGTATCAAACATGTCAAACCGCCTGGTATTGTTCGTCGTCATTGAAGCGCTCCCTTTATAAGGAACGGTGCGGAGAACAGGAGGCTGCGGATCTTCCAGTATTAAAGACCTGGACCTCCAGGTTTGAGCTGTTGTCCACTTTTTTTTGTCATTAATTGAGACATAGTTGGTAGCCAAACGAACGCCATCTGAATGGAAGGATCCAGAAAAGCGCAAAGTCAGGGTCCTGATCCCCGAGTAAACGGAAGAGGAGAAACCAACGAAAGAGTCGTCTGCGTCCTTATTCAATTCGGATGAAATAGAAGCCACATGAATCAAATCTGGTCTTTTTCTGACATCTCATTTAGACCCATGATGCGTAGAAGGCAGCAGATCCGCAGCAATCAGAAGATGGCATTAAGTAGGTCGGGCTATTGAGCCGGAATGGTCAGTTTTACTGAGAATTCGAAGTGTGGAAAGGGCGTTCCATAGCGGGACGTGTTCGAGTGCCCCTGGCAGTGGTACGAGAGACGATGGATCGGCGATCGCCGAAAGCTCAGATTCACACGATGCCAATAATTCAACCTCAACGTTGAGGTTGGATTTTGAGGCCTCAACCTCAGCGACACCATTTCGCCGTCTCTGTTGAACGGGCGAATGGAGTTTATGTTCCGGTCAAAGACAGTGGTCTGAATTGAAGTATTATACAGTAAGGCCGCCCAGTCGTTTAGCAGCAAGGCCGTACGGCCATGCCGACTCTAATCGCCGCAGCTGGAGGCCGAAATTAAGAAGCGCGGAGCCCTGAGCTTTGTACCTGGAATGCAACACGGAACCTGTATATCTGTCGGCGCGAAGCTGCGCCTCGTGTCTCCCGAGTTCAACAACGCTGGAGAATTTGCTGCGCGGGGCCACTGGATATCGTCCATTCCATCATTGTAGCAGCCGTAAGAGAGATACACAGGATCCAAAAATAATCGTCTAAAATGACGGATGTTGTTGGAAGTTCGGAGTTAGATGGAACAGAACAGCCTCGTAGCTTTGCAAGCAGAGACCCCAGGAGTTAGTGAACAGGTTTGCCGAAGCACTTGCCGAAGAACTTGCAGAATATCAAGGCAAAGAAAGGGAGCACTTGTAGACGAATGGTACGTCGCTCAGCACCGTTTCAATAGATAATTACAGCATGTAGAGACGTGTTGCTGGAGGTGGCGGTTCGATTCCTCCCAAAGGCATATGATGGAAGGTAATTTTTTTACCAGGAAAGTGGGACTTTTCTTTGTCCAATTAGGAATGCCGCGACGAGGATCCGATGAGAGACATGGAGAGCTCTTGTGGATAACCGGGACCCCACAGACCATTGTCAATGAATGCGTACAGAGATGTTGAATCCTCCCAAGGGCATAAAATGGATGCATGATGCTATTCTTGCTGGAGCATGTGTAGAACGGTGTGTCTGGCCGACGGAAGGAGGAATGAGAATGGCCCTTGTGGGTGAACGGGACACCGCCCCTTTAGTCGTTCATGGACCCACAAATGCTGCGGGGAGATGGAGGTTCGATTCCTCCCGGGGCATATATCGGCGCGCTAGCGAGCATTTTTGCAGCATACAGTGCCCAAACATCTCTTTATCTCGTCGAAAGCAAAACGAGGATGAGCTCTTGTGGACGAACGGGACGTCACCCGGCACTCGTCACCGAATGAATCAGAAATGTTGCTGGGGTGGAGGTTCGACTCCTTCCGAGGGCACAACAGGGCACTCGTATTTTTTTGCCAAAGCGTCTGCAGAATATCTTGTCTAGTCGCAGGCAAAAGAAAGGGAAGAAGGGCTTTTGTAGACAGATGGCACGTCGCCCAGCTCTATTTCCAATGATGGTCAAAATAGATGTTGCTGGGAGGTGGTGGTCGATTCCTATTGAGGGCATGCCGGCGAACGATTAGTCCTTTTATCCAGAAATTACGACTTTGCTTTGTCCGATCAGAAATGCCGAGGATCCGATGTGGGAGAGGAAGAGCTCTTGTGGACGAATGGGAGATCGCCCAGCATTGAGATATAGAAGATGCATCGAGAAATGTCGCTGGGAGGTGGGGGTTCAATTCCCCGCAGGAACAATAAGACAGAATGTGCAAACTTTTTGATCGAGAACGTCCCTGACAAGTCCTATCAGACGGAGTTGACAACGGAGGAGGAAGAGCCCTTGTGGACGAACGATACGTCGCGTAGCACCGTTGAGAAATACATGCGAAGAAGTGTTGCTGGGAGGTGGAGGTTCGATCCCTCCCAAGGGCGTATGCAACGGGTGAAGATATTTTTTGACAAACCATTTGCGGAATATTACACAGTCGAAGGCGAGAAAATGGAGGATGAGCTCTTGTAGACAAATAGTACGTCGCCCCGTTCTTATTGGTCGTCCAGTGCGGATAACAACGGTACAGGGAAGTGGGGGTTCGAGGCCTCTGGAGGGCAACGTTTTTGATAGAAAAGTGCAACGCTAGTCGAAGACAAGAGAAGGAAGGAAGGAATGACGAAAGAAAGAAAGTAAGAGTCATTGCTGACTAATGGCGGGTTTAGCATCGTTGAGAGATGTCCGTAGAAATGCGTTGCCGAGGGTGGGGTTCGACTCCCGAAAGCATCATGGGTGCAGATTTTGTTCGATAGATCTAGGTTCGTGGATCTAATGGCTTCGTGCCATATTTTAGATAGTAGGAGCCTTAAAGTGGCAGAAGTTTGGCTTCTTTCATTGGTCCAGTAGTTCGGCTAGACGAGCGCGACTCGAAAGAATTTCAACTTGAAGGGAAAAATTCAAGCACAAACGATCCAGATGGAAGTCTCGAAACACATTTGTTAGAGCAAGAGCCCATGGGATACCAACGAGACAAGACGGCCGGCGTAGGAGTTGGTTTGGAACAAGGCGCCGGTTGTTTGACGCTGTTAATCATATGGGTCGATGACGCGTCGCAGCACCGCCACACCTGCCTTTCTCGTCCCGCGTGCATGGATTGCAAAAATTGTGAACTGAAACAGCGCCAGTTCTTCTGCACCAACTGCATACGAAGTCAGTAAGTAGATCCATTCTGTCGCCGTGAATGATGCTTCAATCGATCCCGCAGCACGCGCGACTTTCGGGTGAAAACCCAACACTTTGCGGCGGAGCGGGACGAGCAGGTGGCAAAGGCGACCAAGGCGCTCGGGGTCGTCGAGGCGGCGCGCATGCGGCGAGCGTGCGTCGCTCAGATTCAGGCGCGCGTCGACGAGGTGCTGAGTGCGCTCGCCCGGCTGCGGAAGGACAACGACAAAAGTGAGTCCAGATGTCGGTAGCATTTGTCGTCTGTGTGCTGACCAGACAGAACGCGACCGCCTGCGCACGCTTCGCGAGTCGCTCGCCGCCCGCCGCCGCACGCTCTCCGCCGCCGCGCTGCCTGCCTCGCCGTCGCCCGCGGCCGCGACGCACCCCGCGCTCGGCCCGCCGCTACACGCGCTGCAGCAACTCTCGGGGTTTCTCTCGCGTGCTCGCGCGGGGCTGGTGCAAGAGCTGATTGACGTGTTCCACGTCGTCGAGGTCGGCGGGCGGCCGCCGCTCGGTGGTAAGGCGGGCTCGCAGGGCGAGTGGACGATCGGCGACCTCATCCTGCCCGTGCCCGGCGACGTGCGCCGCTACCCGCCGCAGCACATCAACGCCGTGCTCACGCATGCGGTGCACTTCGTCGGCCTGCTCGCGTGGTACCTCGGCGTGAAGCTCCCGTTCAACGTTCGGTGGGAGGGCGGCAAGCTCGGCGTCGGCGTGCCGTGGATCGGGCCTGCGCGCAGCGGCTGGGGGCGCTGGACTGCGCACCACCCGCTGCACCTTTCGCTCTCCCCTGCTCCGCCGACTGCGTCCACGCCGCCAGCGGCGGCCGTCGCCGCACCGTCGCCGTCCGCCTCACTCTCCATGTCACAGTCGCAGCTCCCCGAACCCACGCCTGCGGAGGAATCGCCGCAGTTCACAACTGCGCTGGCAATGCTGTTGTATAACGTGCTCTATCTCGCGCACACGCAAGGCCTTGAAATTCCGCTCGCGCAGGCGGGCGATGTCCTGAGTAACCTCTGGGCTGTCTGCTGCGCGCCTGAACTGGGCAGGTGCGTTCGTCTCTCTTGCCCTCCCCTCCCACTCCCGTTCCCTTCTTCCCTCTACGTTCTCCTCCCTCCATTCGTCTTCTGTGCTCCACATTGTCTGCTTCACTCCCCCACTCTCCATACGCCTCTGTCCTGAACCACCTGGTTTGAACCTCTGCTCTGTCTCACTCATTGAGATGCCGACTTCTCTTCAATTCCGTTCTTGCACATGTTCGTCCCGTCACCGCCAGCATCGACTTTGCGCACTCGCGTCTTCATCACCGCATTGTTCTCATCTCCACTCGTTTTCATCTCAGTCGTTCTTCGACTTTGTTCCCTTCTCTGTGGCCTGGATCTTTATTTTCGGGCGCTCTCGGCCTCTCGTATCTTCACCTACGGCATCCCATATCTCGTTCCTGCTCTCTTGTGTTGCCCACTTCCTATCCCTCACTCCTTTTGTGTTCTGCTCCCCGCCACACTTCTTCGTTCCACCTTCGTCTTTCCACCGCTTCATTCCTATTTACCGCTTCGCCTCCGCGCTTCGGTTTCACCTTTCGTGCAAATTTCGTGCTTTGTAGTCCATTACATTACATTGGATTCTGTGTGCGTCTCCTTTTTTATTTTGTTTTTGTTTTGAGAGCGATTCAACACCCGTTTCTGATCGTACATGTTCATCCATCTTCCTTCACACGTTCTGTATTCTCATTTCCTTTTATCCCACGTCCTTTCCCTGCCTTGCTCGTCCACACTTGTCCAATCAATTCTACACTTCTTTTCCTGTCCCTCTCGTCTTCCATTTCTGCCCCCCCGCACTCTTCTCTTCTCTCCTCTCCCATCCCGTACCGCTTACGCTCAACCCAAGCTAACACGCCACCCCAGACGCTCACACGCCACCTCCGCGCACCCCCTCCCTCCGCCGTCACCCGGTGCGCTCCCGCAGCTCGATTTCGGGCAGGTGCTCCAGGCGACTACGCGTGGCGGGGGCCGGCGCGCAGTCGCCCGCACCTTTTCCGCTGCATCTACTGCTTCATCGCCCCCTAAGGTGTCCCCGACTGCGTCTACGTCCACGGTGAAAGGAGGGGAGGGGGGACGCGAGATCGGGATAAGAGAGAGAGGGAACGGGACAGGGGTAGGGAGAAGGAGGAGGAGGAGGGGTGGGATTTGGTTAGCGAGGATGGGTATTGAGCGGGTAGTGCTGCGTAGATAGATAGAAGACTGATGCGGATGGGAGTGCGGTGGGGATGGTCGATGCTGATAATCAATTAGAGAACTAGCTCTTGGATCTGACTTGGAGTGATTGTACGGGGACGATTCCTGGTTGTGTTACTGTGGGGTGCCCTTTCGCATCCTGTCTTCGACAATCCCATATGAAGAGCAAAAATTCATAAAAAAAAACAGACAACAGCCCAAAAAGCAGAGGAAGGAAGAAGAGGACGGCCCGAGTCTGTGTAGGATAGAGGGGCTCCCAGGGTGAGATCATGGAAGGTGAAGCACACCTCCGGGCCGGTACTTGGGCTGCAGTGCTCTAATACGTGGGGACAATAGATGGTTTGTAAGTATTGGTTGGATCAGGTTAAACTTCAATAAAGTGTATCGAGGATCTTCATATGGACTAAATGTGACAACCGAGTCTTGCTGCATTCCTTGGCACCGTAGCCTTGTAGGGAGGGGGCTTCAAGCTTCAATGGTGCTTACATCAACTTCATTCACTGCATTCCGAGCCCCCGTCGGCAAACCCTGCTGACGTGGGTGGACATCGGTCGACGTGGGCCGACCCAACTGCCGAGGGTCTGCCGACTAGGGTTGGCCGAAGTCGACCGATGTCAACCCACGTCAACAGGGTTTGCCGACGGGGGGACGGGGTTTGCCGACGGGGCCATGGAATGCAGTGATTCGGAGTTTGAAAATCATCGGCCCGGGGTCGGTCCGAACTGTAGCCGACCTGGCCCCGGGAAGCTCCGTCCTGTCTCGGTAACCCAGACGTTCGGTGTGATCCGAAATAATTGATGGTGAAATGATGGGCAGAGATCACACCAGAACGTCTGGGGCATTTGGATAGTGACACCCCCCATCGAGTCACACCCTTTGTCCCGTCCTCCTCCTGCCAAACTTCTGGCCTGAAGACTGTTCCTGTACATTCATATACATCATTGGCTGGGTCTGCAAGCTTTTCCTGATTTTTTCCCTTGCTTTTTGACCCAGCTGGTAGCATTTGGGAAATGACATGGTTTGGTGCTATTTACCCTTCTATTGACAGAAAAAATCACTCAAATACTAAGATGCATTGTATATCTGAGATGGAGCACTTTATGGAAGGTTTTGAGAGTGCTGGGACATACAAGAGATGATGTCGACCCAAGTGTGACATGGGAGTGTGACTCGATGGGGGGGGTCTGTATACCAAATGCCCCAGATGTTCAGGTGTGATCCAAGTTCATCTTTTTCTTATCATTTATTCAAACTCTGCCGGATCACACCGAACGTCTGGGTTACCGAGACAGAGGGTTGTCCGCAAAATAAGCTTTTTGAGGGCGTGATTTCCTTGTCCGAATATAAACTTTTTGAGGCCCAAAATTGAGAAACCTCGTCCGGAGTTAAGCTTTTTGTGCCCAATTATCTGGAAAATTTCTCCTAGAGTAGGCATGTTTTGACTGACAGTTGCATCACTTCCGCACTCATGGTCCCTTCTTGATGAGGTGATGGAACACAACACAAGGCACCAGGAAGTGTCATTGGCACGCTTGAGGCTTCCCAGGCCTTCCCTCAACGCCTTCCAGCCACAACACCCATCACCCGTTTCCAGCTCTTTATCTTTGGATGGATTCAGGAAACAGATACAGGACGCGGAACCTCGGGTGTCTTACAGTCTTATGAACATTTTCTTTCAACCAATACTATGCTACTATATCTATCTGTTCAAACTTTCCGAGGTGCGCTGCTTCATTTGCTGCTTTCGAGAGTGGCTAACAAAGTCTCTCAATTCTCATGGACTCTATGCTCTACGTCATCTTGTCGTTTGCTGGCATTCCATACAATTGCCAGTATGAGATGAATATCGTAGGGACCAGTACTTCAAAACCAGGCCACTGTATGCTACCAAGTGCGAATTGAGTACAATGTAAGGCTCCCACCATTTCCTTTTATAAACGTTTTCAAATGGTAAAAACCATTTTATTTCCATTTAGTTTGCGGGGGCTCGCAAACAGTGAGCAAACCGTTTGTAAACGGTTCAAATGGTTGTCCAAACTCACCCACTGTGCTATCAATTATATATCAAGTGTTCAGACCCAGACACAATCTGAATATCGTTCATGAAATGCACCCAAGGCCCATAAATGAGGTACTCACTGAGGAGTGTTGATTTGGTTGTGATCCAAGTGATAGTTCCCAATCTGGTAATTATTCACGTGAGTGATGGCGTGCAGCCATCTCCACCTCGCCACCTGCCAACTTCCCGCCCTCGTCCTGCTGCCCCTATGGTGCTCCTGTTCTTCTCCGAGTGGAGCATAGGGATCTCTCTGAGGGCTTCTCTGTCCTGTTGAAGTCTGTTGTGGATAACAATTTCAAGTCTACAGGCCTGGAATGTCTCCGCAAAATTGCCAGCTGAAATTACCATTTATAAACAGTTTTAAACGGTTTTAAAATGTTTACTAACTGTTTCCGTTTAGTTTGCCTGTTTGTTCAAACGAGAACTAAATGGTTGGAGCCTTAGTACCATGCAGATTGTCTCCTAACCTCTTTTGGAATCATGGACATTTTACCTAATCTTTTCACCAATGACCGACTCTCTACCTCTCTATTTAGCTCTCACTCGACATGATTTCCCAAGAGTCTGAAGCTCTTGCAGCATTCGGCGCATCCCAGCACAGGATTTGTGGGGTGCAGATAGTTCCGGACGATCTTAAATCACTTCGGAAAGGCCAAAAATTGAAAGTTCCCAGTACCATAATAAATGTTGTTGGCACATTGATTCAAACAATTACGGAGCAAAACGGAAGCACAGATTTTTCAGTATTCTCAACATGGCTTAGTCCTCTGGTTTCTCGGAAGATTGGAGCAGGAACATACTACGGTACTATAGCCGGACACATCACCGATGCAGTTTGTCTTCATTGTGCATACATATACCCAAACCCTGCTCATGTTCAATGTGGAGTGTCAAGGACAATCAAAAGAGTTTCTTCTTGCGAAGGCTCGATGGATATTTCCCATGTACGGAGCTGACCCTCTGCATTGGATCCTTGGATGGATGGAACTCGGAGCACAAGAACTGCATATGTTCGACAGCACACCCGAACTCCAATCTCATATGTGGGCTGAGCTTGTGAGATTTCTATGCTTGTCTTGAGCAACACCTCATGCATAGTACAATGCAGGCTCTTGTTGAAGTTGGCGAAACTGTGTTCACAACCCTTAAGCAACCAAGTATGGATTTGGCTTCTTGGAAGGTTATCAAACACACCCCTCCCAAGCTACAGCGTCAAATGAATGGCTGGGCTTGCGGTTTTATTATTATCCATGCTATGGACGTTGTCGGGAATGGGAAATCCATCTCGGATGTCACAAAGGATCAGACAGAGAATGTTCAGGCTTTTACTTTGCAGCTGATCCTAGGAAACTTGCCATAGAGACACAATTTTTTTATTCCTCGAGTTTCCGTTTACCTCCAGACAGATTGCTTCGGAAACCCGCGACCACCCTGCCTTCCGGAAGTATTGTGCAATCCGATGTGGATGTCGAGCTGACTGTCGGCAAAGATCTCCAAATGCAGCTTACCGTGGTGGACAAACTCGTTGAGGAGTCACAGATTCCTTTTACCATGGAAGTCGAAAATCTTTGGTATGTGATTGAATACATAAACTACCGTTTGGAAAGTAACCCATAAACCAAGTTCGGAATATGTCCAATCGATAAAACCTGTGACTTCACAGTAGGCAGACAATATCTTGGCCATTTTTCCCCTTTACCCTTTTGACTTGTTGTATCTAGCTCCAAACAACGTATGGGCACCGAAAAACTGGCTCAAAAGTTTGAAAATCCTATTGTATTGAGGTGAGTATACTATATCAATTGGTCCATTTGTTGATCTGGGTGTATCCAGTTCGAAGCGAAAGTTGGCGACTGAAGAAGATATGGGCTCTGAAACGGAAAATAAAAGGGTGCGTGCACTGAGGACATCAACCCAAGAGCGAGAGGCTCTTCTCAATGATAATGAATGGACCTCTGTCGTCGAAGCTCATTGGGTTCGCTGCACTGGATGCACAAAATGGGTCAAACTGCACACGAAGACAAAGTTCAAGCTCGAAAATTGGACTCAACATGAGATTAAGTGTCCTTGGATTACAGAGCGATGTCAAGTAAGATCTGCTGCTGTTCGGAAACAGTATGCAGGGCCTGTTGTGAGTTTTAAGCTTGCCTCAGAATAATCCCATGCCTGAATGAAATAGGCCTCCGGTTCTGCCTCGATTCATCACTTTTGCCCTGGCATCTTGCCAACTCCCCCTGCGGGAGAATTGAGGGCAGGACAAGAATCAAAGGAAACTAACCAGGGCAAGTCGGACTCAGACTCGGAGTCCAGGTCGTCTCACAAGAAAATCAGCTACACCTCTCATATTGTGAATGCGGTACATATTCCATTTTCAGATCGAGCTGGAATTGACTTGGATTTCCAGACACCGAGCATTGCTAGAATCTTCGAGCCTGGTCCCATTAAAAATCCTCCACCGATGCCGGTCATTATCCGTGAGCCTAAATCATGTCTGCATCTCTTTGGAGACGAATACCGTGAGTATGTGGAGCAGACTGAAACTCGTACGATGGGTGGAGTGTCTCCAGAACTCCGTGGCCGTATTGTGAGACAGATTATATTCTACAAAAAGCTTGGGCCACTTAAAAATGACCCACGCAATGCAGATACGGCTGTGAGATCCATTCCTACTTATGGGAACGACTGTCTCGCTTCTTCGGAATGGACGATCATGGAACATAGAAAGCTGGATAAAAGCTTGAAAGGCTTCACTCGCTGGGAAGTTAACTACGGTCAAAAGACAGTGCAATCGACTCGCTGCAAAGGCATCACTACGAACCCTGGTGGAATTTGTGATTCATGTCAAAGTCTCGTGAAGGATGATTCTCTAAGACGTTCCATACAACAAGTAGGCCTTCAGCCTTTTCCTCCATCCAAAGGTCTGACCTGCAGTCCAGAAAAATTATGAAGCATCTCTTCCTGTTGAGGAACAGCACAAGATCTTCATGAATTGCCTCAAGCCTGCAAATTCACACAGATCCCTGACCGTCTTGTACTTCTTCAAAGTGCCATTCAACGAGGCTTCATAGAGCTGC
Source organism: Mycena sp. CBHHK59/15 (assembly GCA_029204085.1). Classification (NCBI taxonomy): domain Eukaryota; kingdom Fungi; phylum Basidiomycota; class Agaricomycetes; order Agaricales; family Mycenaceae; genus Mycena; species Mycena sp. CBHHK59/15. The sequence continues at coordinate 18,534 of JARGXW010000685.1, forward strand.
ATAAAACATTCGGCACTCTCGTCCTTTTGCAAAGATTTGAACATCGTGAAAACGATCAGGTCCCGCATCAAGTCATCGAGTTTTCTGGCCTCAGTGTCAGAGAACCGGCACAATGAGTACGGGAAATGCTGCAGCGGGCAGATTCTAACAAGAAATACGGCATTCACTATCCAGCCCAATACCTGAACTTCATGATTCTCATGCGATCCTACGGTGGAAATTCGTCGCAGCAGTACAACATCATGAGTGGTGAATTCCTGTGCCCGTCAAGTCGACACCTCAATCCGCAATTCCATGCTTCTTGACATTAACAAAATTCCAGAGCTCTCGTGGCCAAATCGGAAGATGCGCTGCAGAACCCATATCTAATCTATGAGAATATGGCACGAGTTAAGTGCCTTGTTGATTCGCTGAAGTATTCCGGTCCAATTGTGGTGGCGGGGGACTGCACAAAAGTTCGAAAACGGTTGACGTACTCCAACGATTTTGGCGGTCACATTCTTGGCAGTGTTCTTTCACTAGATCAGTGCATCGCTGAAGATCCAGAAGATATCGAGAAGGTTATCGAGAAAATTACCAAAGCAAAGGTCGAGGCATCACAAGTTCGGGTGATATTGATCAAGGTAAGGGACCTGGTCTGATTGCCTGTTCTTGTTTTCTCATCGCTCCTCAGATACCTCTCCCTCAGATACCTTCACAAGTTGTTGCACTTATCCCAACAGACGGCAAGGATGACGCACCAAGAATTCTGGAGCAACATCTCAAACTCCTTGCCCTGGCTGCCGAACTTTTGCCACCCGTGACTTTGCAGCTGATGGTGTGGCGTCCGAACTGGCTGCTCAGCCTTGGTACCGAATTTGTGGAGCACTTCTTTGGTCTCACCTGCATGATGCTTCCCAATTTCACTCATGATGATGAGTTTCTGAAACTCGTTCAGCACGTCATGGTCCGCCAACATATCCTGCTCTCTGGTCGGTTCAAAGATAATCACGACCGGAACTCTGGAGTTGGCTATGTTCTAGATTTTGATGCATCCCCACTTGCTTCCGAGGATTGGAGACTTGCAGAGGTGAAAATCACCGACACAGAGATAACTTCTCTGGTTGAAATCACATTCAAGGAGGCATCCTTGATCTGCTCTCAGCTGATGCATATTTTTCGGTTCCAAAACCAACTGCAGAAAAAGCGCTAAAACTGATTGCACTCAGGGCACCGACACGCAAAGTGAAACAGGCCCAGCCTCAGGACAGTGAAGACTCGGACTCTGATCCAGAGTTTGATCCAGATGCGGAGGACACCGACGACATCGAAGAAGTGGTTTTTCCATGCTCCAGTCCTAATGAGGAGTCTCCAAGTCGGAGTATTGCATTGGCATCACATGATGCGGCCTGCTATTCGGCCCTCTGTGAAGATTATGACAATGCTGTAAAAAAACCGGTTCAGAACCCATAGTCTTTGGTCCTCCACTGCCGCCAACGTTGTCTCTCGGTCCTACCACTGATGCAAGACCATCCCAGGTTCCGATTGCGATGAGAAGTAATCTCATTGATAACAGCGGTAAATTGTCCATCGCCTTAATGGTGGAAGCTCGACTCCACTGGCAATCCGGGACAACAACCAGATCCGAGAAGATTCTACACATCGATTCAAAGTATGTGCTGAGTCGCATTTCCAGGGGTGTTGGCCTCCAAAGAGACGAGGACACGGAGCCTGAGCAGATGATTCATCAGGAGGCAGCAAATGTTGTTCGGGTCATTCAGGATCGGGACAGTACAATCCAAGAGAGCAAGCCGAAGAAGTATCGTGAATTAAGGTGGAAGAGCATTGCGGCATCAGTTCAGAAACTGGTCAACACAAACCGTTAGCAATTTCTACTTGAACTGATCCACTGTTGACTGGAAACTGTGTTCGCTTTCTCAGTGCTGCCAAATATTTCTGCAAAAAATGCCCATCAACTGAACCCGTTGGCTGTCGGATCCTTCACCCTCATGTGGAACGGCACCTGAATTTATGTTGGAGAGATCTTGGATGTCTATAAGAAAGGGGCCAACAGCTGCCACAGTTCCATGCCTAATGCTACATCAACATCCGGGCTTTTGTATCTGTCTTTGAGGGTTTACTTACCTCTCATTATTGTGATTTTTTTATTCAATCCCTTTCATGTATGTTCTTACTGGCTTGTAGGGAACACAGTCAGAATCTGATGCAAGCCAGAAGAAATCAGGGCACCACTATTTTCGTGTCATGAACGGAATGCTTGCATCCACACACACGCAAAGATTGAGCATCTCATTTTTCATTTGGGCCCCAATGTCTTTGAGAAGGTGGACAAAGGGGTGCATAGAACATTGACCTCACATGCCGCTTTGCATTGGACAACACTTGCAAAACCAGGATCGGTGTCCAGGGAAGTAAAGAAACTCACACTGAAGATCAAACCAAGTAAATAAGGTGCACCCCATCCACCCTCGACAAACGTCACGTGTTATCTCCTTATCCGGCGAAACAGAGAAAAGTAATTATTATTGGAACGACTAGGGACATTAGAGCAAATCGCTTCGACCAGATTACGGGAATACATACAAGGAATCCACAAAATTAAATCTGGGTCTCCTCGGAGCTCATGTGTTGAGGAGTTACACCGTTAAGCAAGCCACCTCAACTCCCATCAACCGCGATCAATTAATGATCTGAACCAATGCTGCTGCCCAAATCGCTAATTCCTCAACCCATGAGGACTGGGCAAGGCCGAATATTATTTCATAGGTTCTTTGCCTCTATTTCTGCAATCTGGTCGAGGCGATTTGCTCTAATGTCCCTAGTGGTTCCAATAGCAATTCTTTTTCTCTGTTTCGCCGGATAAGGAGATAACACGTGACGTTTGTCGAGGGTGGATGGGGTGCACCTTAGTTGTGTTTGTATTTTTTTTGTTACTGGGAAACCCGAAAAAAAAAAACAGGAAAATCCCTGTGCACATGACGACCCTTGTCCGATATAAGCTTTTTGAGGCCAAAGGGCTCCCAAAAGCAGGCGTATATGGGGTTTTGATACATCACCACTTGTAAATCAGAGAAGTGCAGTGTTATAATAATGCCCCTCATTACAGAGGTGAAATGATACATCAGCTCAGAGGCACTTCCGTTTACAGTAATGAAAGTGCGCAAAAGAGCACAAGATGCAAGGCTCAAACCCACACTGAGCAAATAATTACATAACCAGCTGCACCTTAACCAACTGCACCATTGACTCAGTACAAAAACCTAGATTCCAGACATTACATCATCCCTCTTCCTCAACAACATTTCAATATGCCTCCCTGACCCTAACTGCTAACCCTAACCAAACCGAACCTAACCGCTAACCTGAACCCAGACCCTAGCCCAGACCCTAACCGCCTGAACCCTAACTGCGAAAGACACTGTGGAGACCCAGGCTAGGGCAAGCAAGCTTGCCCTAGCCGGTGTTTAAGCTTATTATGCACCCTAGAACACATCTACTATTGTATTACTTTTATATCCTTAACATGTTCTGCTTAGCTCAGTTGGTTATGTGATGTGTCACTGGTTGAGCATTTCAAATTTTTCATCTTCTTTTTCAGTGAAAAATGTTGTTTATTTTTCAGACATTTTTCACTGAAAAAGAAGGTGAAAATTTTAAAACATTTTCAGCACTTTCTCGATTCAAGGTGAAAAATTCGAAATAAAATAAGAAAGTGATGAAAATGTTTTGAAATTTTCACCTGCTTTTTCAGTGAAAAATGTGTGAAAAATAAACGACATTTTTCACTGAAAAAGAAGGTGAAAAAATTGAAATGTTCAACCAGTGTGTGTATTAAGTAATATATGATCTATCTTTTGGTTCAAACCTCGCCCTCTGTTTCTTTTATTTTCTGCGACTTCCCGATTAGGAACCGCCTCTGAGGTGATGTATCATTTTACATCTCTAATGAGCGGTTTTTTTTACATCACTGCACTTCTCTTTCTAGCAGAATCTGATACATCACTCCCCCAGACTGTGGTGCCAAAAGATAAGGGTTTTTTCCGGACAACCCATTGGTGGAGCTTCCCAGGGCCTATCGTACCCTGCCCACAACACCCATGCTGGAACTTGAGATGGGACTGCTGGCTTGCTTAGGGCTTCTCTGTTCTGTCCTAGATCAAGATACTGGATGCAAGGCCTGCAATGGTGGCAATACTTACCTGCAATGTCGACAACGATTCAACTCTGGCAGAAGCAACTATGTCGAGATGCAAATTCAGTAGGCCTCCTCATTCGACTAGTGCAGCTCTCCGATTAGATGTACATGCATTCAACAAATTACTTAGCAGTAGTATCACATATGACTGAAATCCACTCAGCCACATGTGATCCTGCGGCCCCAGCGGCACTCAGTGATGAATCCCTCAAGGTAATTTTCCGACATGTAGCTCTCTGGTCATGGCCATGTACGGAAAAGCAGTGCGAGCATCAGATACAGCCTTATCAAGAAGTTTTTTGTGATATTCAGCATGTTCACAGCATTGTAGGGACTTTGCAGCAGCAAGAACAGTGAGTGAGCATGTAGAAGGCAGAGCAGCAGCAGCACAACAGCAGGTGCATGAAATGGTGTTAGCATTACACTGATTGTCTAGGTCAGAAGAGGACAATAGAGAATGTTTATTGGCCTGGTACACAGTGTGGACAGTCATTTCATGACTGTGATCAAGCGACAAAGTGTGGGTGCGCCGTTCTGCACAGGACAACATATTTTCAGGACTTTTGGGTAGTAAAGGGAGGTCAACACTGCTGGTGGCAAGAGGTGGGCGATCTCTGGATCATTGAGTCCTTCCCACGACCCCCCCCCCCCCCCGTGAGAGTGATGCACGTCTCGGCACATGCTTACTAATCCTTACTCCTACTGTATCCTACGCCACTCGCGTCCTCGCCTCCGCCCAACCTCTGGCTGTGCCCTCAAGCTTTTTGGTGCATTCTAGCACCCTACTCTGCAACAAGCATGGAACCCTATCGCTGTACATGATGTATATACAAATAATACAACTCTTCCTTCGCACAACTCGTCTTCAAATGTACCTAGCACCGGCCAAATCACAGAAAGAGGGGACTGGAGTGCAGGCACACGCGAGGTGCTCTGTCCCCGGTGCTTTGTCTATATAAATCATGGATATGACCGGCGTTTGCAGCCGATGGTGAATCATTGGAGCAGGGGACTCCACGCAGCGCCCGAGTACTGAAGACACCCCGACAGGGCGTGGTAGATGTCGGACGAAAGACTTTATACCCGTGCGACTCAGAGGGTGTCGGTTCATCAAGTTTGGATGTTTTCAGTTAGATACATTGACAGAGAGACTGTGGATAGCAGACATAGTAATGGATCAGATCCACAGGAAACCAGAGACCGACAGTGAAGAAGAGCGTCTGCCAGCTGGCGAGCTCCAAGAGAGATCAAAGAGAGATCGTGGCTCTGATTCGCGTCGCCAGATCAAACTCAAAGATCCAGATCTCGCTCACCTCTTGGCTGGTGGTTGAAAATTGGGCAGATACAGTGAACTTGATGTGCACAGGCAGCCATAGGTTGCTCATGGACAGAATCAAGTGACAAATGAACAACCTTATTGGCATGCCTATGCCAGTCACATCGATAAAAAAGTAGGGGTAGCATACCTGGACACAGGACATGGCATGTATGTTACAGCAGGTTTTCGAGGATACTTATAAGCATGATGGGAATTTGTGAGACAATGTGCAACAGCAATTGATGTAAGATGAGGTACATTAAGATAGGCATACAAGACAAACTCTGTGAGATTGAGTGTGCTGCAGACCATGTACTTCATGCATAGACCATTTACATGGAGAAAGGACAAAACAGCAGGAGTACTGTACATACTGTACTACTTGTAGGGGAGCAATGATCACGGTCACAGACCAGGGTGTTGTGTTGCTTAAAAGCTTACAGGTCATGGTCACGATGAGGCCCATTGCCTTAAAAATATCATGACATCTGTGAATAAAGGTTGAAAAAAATTCTCAGCTAAGATACATCCATAAAAACCCCAGGATGCCCCAAATTGAGTTTATTGAGTCACAGAACTCCTCACAGAATGCCAATTTTATGGCCTAAAAAATATTCCTGGTTGCCATTTCTGGCAGCAGTCCCAGTCACAGAGGTGGTCATTGCCTGAAAAAGAGGCAACAGGGGTGTCATGGTGCTTTGGGTGTTGCTCCCCTACAAGTATGTACAGTAATTGGGGCAACAAAATCAAAGTCACGATTTAAGATGTAAGTGCTGAGATAGGATATACCATTCTGATCATCATTGGAAATACTATTACTGAGGAACATTGGCAAGACATTGAGATCAGTAAGTGACAAAGCTAGGATTTACAGACAGTAGAACAGGGAGAATGGGTAGAGCGGGTAGAACGGTAGAACAGGGCAGACAAGTCAGTACAGAGAAAGAGAACAGCAAACATACAAATAATAGGACAGCAGAGATGTAAATATGTAAAAAGCAAGCAGACATGAGACGAGAGCCAGAAGTGGGTTAAACTGAGAGCAGCCACATGTATGGGAGGCAGTTGATGGACCTGGAGGCAGCAGATGAGGAACCGCTGCCACAGGTGAAATGGAGGCAAACAGAACATGGAGGACACCTGAATCGATAGAGAAAAGGGGGCAAGGAAGAAGAACAATTGGTTGGGGAAAACAGAGAGGACAAGGATACAGTATTTAGCTAAGACAGAGAGCATGAGAATCCCGCACCCAAAATAGCTGCATGGTACCACCTCTTAGGTAGGAATTTCTTCATAGGAATGACAGTTAGAACCTTAAAGAACAGTTTGTATGTTGTAGATTTGCTGAAAACCTCAATGGTGAGAAGTTATTAGGTCTCACTGGTTGAACATTTCAAGTTTTTTGGTGAAAAAACTAGTGAAAAATGGTTTGAATTTTACAGCAATTTTACAGTGAAAAACCAAGTGAAAAACTTGTAACTTCTTCATGGATTTTTTGAACTTCAAAACTTTGTCAGCACTTTTTCACAAATTTTTCACAAGATTCAAAAAGGTCACCAAAATGTTTCAAGTTTTTCACCTACTTTTTTGGCGAAAAATTCCTGTAAAATTCAAAACATTTTTCACCAAAATTTTCAGTGCAAAACTTGAAATGTTCAACCAGTGTCTGCCAACTTTTTCTGTGACCCTGAATTTTTTATGTTTATATGTGGCTTTTCTGGCAACACAATGTGTTTTTGTAAAATTGAGTGTGGAAATTTGGCCATGCATGTGATTGTACAGCCACATCGGCATATCCCGGCCATTTGCTTTTGTTCAGTTTCCCATGTGTCTATGGGTTTTTGACTTGTAAAAAGTTCCCTGGGATCAGAATGAGCTTAATAAATATGTCTTGAGGGAATGAGCTTTGGTAAGATTTTTTTTTCTAGAGTAGTTACCAAACCTGTCGTGGATACTTTTTCCTTGCCCCTCAACCTCACAGCTGAGGACAGCAAAATAATTCCCACATATCTTTAGTAGTGGGTATTGGGGTGCCCTAATCGCTGATTGATCTCATTGATGGCATCAAATTGCTGCATATGGTTCAGGACCACAATTTGGTCAAACAATGAGTGTGACGTGTGATGGCTGACATTAATCTTGGCTCCAGCTGTTTGGGTGTGGCGGAGTCCGAAAGCGGAGTCAAAAAAATGATGCAAAAGACGCACGAGAACCCACACCCAAACATCTGGTGCAGTTCGCTTGGAAACCATGCAATCTATGATGTTTGTCACATTTGTCACAACTGAATTCAGAGCTTGTTTGAAGAATCCCCTCACAAAGTGGTCTCTTACAACACATTTTAGTATCTCATAAATTCTAAACAAGTATTCAAGACATTGATCTCTTAAAAAAATGTGAACAAATGCGCTCAGGGAAGAAAACCGAGGGAACTCAGCATCTGTGCAATACCAGAAACACGCCAACTTCAGCCATTGGGTGGCCAGATCTCATAGGTAAGAGCATCATATAGATATTCAACATTTATAGAGGTAGTCTTCCGAGCCCAGAGGCTCCCATTCAATGTATACTAATAAAATACACTTACCTGACTAGAGTGCATAAAACAACATGTGAAAGGAAGAAAGGATGGAATTTTGAATACTGTACATACCTGCAGGGCAGCAACAGTCACGGTCATGGTAGGTCGGTTGTGTTGCCTTTTTTTTGCCTGGTCACGGTCACGATAGGGTTGGTTGCCTGAAAAAAGTCATGACATTGAAAAAAATCATAAAAAATCGTGGCTCCGGTCTACTATTGGTTGCTTCTTTGGACAATGGTCATGGTCACGATGGTGGCCGTTGCCTATAAAATGAGCAACGGAAATGTCACGGTCCCTGGGGCGTTGCTCCCCTACAGGTATGTACAGTATGAGTATGAAGTTAATGGAACAAGGAAGACATTGAAAAAATATTTGGAGCCAAAACATGCTACAGTGAGGTACAAGTGAGGATTTTTGTGAAAGCGTGACTAGATCACATGGTTCCTATACAAACTGCACCAGACGTTATAGGGCAGTGTTTCCCCATCAAATTTCATCAAAAATCTGCCTCAGATCATTCTGAGCGGTCCAGCAGACCGCCACTGCTCTGCCCACGAGCGCCAGTGAGCAACTGCCCTATAATGTCAGGAACGAGACTAGGCCGACATGGGATTGATCATCATCTCAAAGCAGAAACATGTGTAAACAATGCAGCATATACAGTATGTCTCACTTCTTTGATCTGCCCAACACACAGCTGTCCCAATTAAGGTTCACCAGGGGTAAGGGTATACCTCTGGAGGTACAAGGTAAGGTATGCGGGAAGCAGAGGTAAAGGTTGCCAGCTTGATAGCTTTGGTCAAACCCCTGTCAACCTCTGGAGGTACAGAGGTATCTAGGGGTATGAGAAATAACACTTGTGGCAGGGTTTCACATGTCCAAAAGTGTACCTTCTACCACTAAAATGGGTAATCTGGCCTTGGTCTGAGGAGATGCATCTATCTTTCACATTTTACACCCATCTCTCTCCTCAACCAGCTCATCACACAAGTCATATGACATTGCTGAAATTTGTATCCTGCTGTTACCACTGTGGTGCCCCGATTGACCTAGTTTTTTTTATACGATGAACTTGTTCATATTCCCTAGCGCATGCCACACTGGGATAGTCAATCTACGTGATGGTTCAAATGTAATGTGGATTATAGTTGGTGGGATTTCACCCTACACTTGTGGCAGGGTTTCACATGTCCAAAAGTGTGCCTTCTACCGCTAAAATGGGTAATCTGGCCTTGGTCTGAGGAGATGCATCTATCTTTCACATTTTACACCCATCTCTCTCCTCAGCCAGCTCATCACACAAGTCATATGACATGTGCTGAAATTTGTATCCTGCTGTTACCACTGTGTAGAATGTTCTATACAGGTGTTAAACCTTCAAGTTAACCAATAGATTCAATATCTAAACATCCGAGGTCAACATTACCTGTGTAGGACCCAAAATAGTGCAAAACCTCTGCCAAAAGGTACAGGTAAGGGTATCAAGGATATGCTTCTGAGGTTTTAGAGGTAAGGTAGGGGTACACCTCTTGGAGGTCAGGGGTTTTAGAGGTAAAGGTAGAGGTTAGCCTGATTGTACCTCTACCTCTGCCCTTAGATTCATATCTGGTACCGTAATTACGGTACCAGGTCTCAGATTCATATATGTCTGTCCTGCCACAAAATTTTGGCTGAGTCATGATTGTAACCATACTGTCACCTGACATGCCATCTGACTTGATGCTGCTTATCTAACTCTCGCTTGTCCTTAAGACAGAGAGCGTGAGAATCCCACACCCTTATGTAATCAGCTTACACATGCTTCCCCACGGCCAAATGTCCTGTGGCGCACTTCAAAAATATATATGTTATGGCCAGAATGGCTGGGAAGCAGGAGTACTAGATGAGATATAATCCCAAGAGACTATTATGAGCCTCAAAAAGATCATTGTCCCTACTCACAGTACCCAACATGCTGATCAAAAATCTGGAAGATCACGGGATTGCTGGATGTGGTCGATTCTCCCTATTTGGCCCATGGCAAGTCAATTTAAACACTTGAATTATGAGAAACAAAGCTATATACATACATTTTCTATGACCTCCTTCCTCATCGTTTATTCTAGCTACACATCTTTGTCACCCAAACATTGTACCCTCGATACCCTCCCCCTGCAGCCCCTCGCTAAATGCAATGAGCAGCACCAGGCACTGTATCACGAACACTGCAAGCTCAGCTGGCCTGACACAATATTGTGGTTACGACATGTAAGAGTACTGAATGTATATATGCTCGTGCACGTGTTCTCGGATGCTTTCCACTTTAACTTAATAAACTAAGTAGCTCGCTGGCGCAGCAGGGCCTGCTATCTACTTATTACAACGATTATGTTGGTGCCATACAGGTGAAGAAAAAAGAGTCACTCTGCGAAGTGATGGAAGGGAAGATAAAGAAAAAACCAAGTTGGGAACATGGTACTGCATCTCATGTGTGAAGGTAAGTGCTGAGAAAACTACGAGCGAAATTGATGGAAGAAGCCACAGAAATCATGCAAAATGCCGAGAATTTCACCTAATCGGGAGTCCTAAGGTTCACCAAGGGTAGAGGTAGAGGTACAATCAGGCTAACCTCTACCTTTACCTCTAAAACCCCTGACCTCCAAGAGGTGTACCCCTACCTTACCTCTAAAACCTCAGAAGCATATCCTTGATACCCTTACCTGTACCTTTTGGCAGAGGTTTTGCACTATTTTGGGTCCTACACAGGTAATGTTGACCTCGGATGTTTAGATATTGAATCTATTGGTTAACTTGAAGGTTTAACACCTGTATAGAACATTCTACACAGTGGTAACAGCAGGATACAAATTTCAGCACATGTCATATGACTTGTGTGATGAGCTGGCTGAGGAGAGAGATGGGTGTAAAATGTGAAAGATAGATGCATCTCCTCAGACCAAGGCCAGATTACCCATTTTAGCGGTAGAAGGCACACTTTTGGACATGTGAAACCCTGCCACAAGTGTAGGGTGAAATCCCACCAACTATAATCCACATTACATTTGAACCATCACGTAGATTGGCTATCCCAGTGTGGCATGCGCTAGGGAATATGAACAAGTTCATCGTATAAAAAAAACTAGGTCAATCGGGGCACAGAAACCAATGTTAGAGGTGTCCTGCACCAAAACACAGTGAAAATTTGATATCTGTCCAGGAAAATCGATTTTGGGACCCCATAAGATTTCTGAGGAGGCCATGTGCTGCATAATTTCAATGTCAATCGTTTGATCTAACTCCCGAGGGAAACGGTCGAGATGTGAGCCCAAAACGGCTGTTCGGGTGAAAATGATCAAAAATGTACCAAAAAGGAAAAACATGTGTCCGCGCCCCAAGTTCTGCAAAGAGTTGTAACATAATGTTTGAATTCACGTGAACATGATTAAAACAATGTGAAGACGATTACGAGTACTGTGAGTGGTACAGAACACACGTGTGCCTGAACGGATCATGCCTGATCCTTATGGAGGAACCAAGTCTGCCCGGAGGGCGATATTATCTGAGACCTGGTAACGTAATTACGGAACCAAGGATAACGTTGTCTGAAGCCTTTACAGCTGTTTCCGAAAAGCTTGACACACAATTTTTTTTGCTCGCAACCAACTTTTGATCGAGTGCTAAGGAGTACCTGGTTTGGGATTCCGATCAGTGATGTGCTGCGCTTGCCGTCGGCAATGCTCTCGCTGCCATTCGCAGCCTACCTCAAAACTTGTCCTCAAAATATTCTGCTTGCCTGAAAAGTGGTCAGAACACTTACAGAAGATGTTAGATGTTTGGTGTATGAAGCCTGTGCAAGAAAACATCTGGATTGTTTAGTTGACTGCAAGTTCGCATTTGTGGTCTCGGTTTGGCGTGGCTCGGCTACGCTCGGCTAGCCCAAAGCAGTAATCCTTAGCCCTCCATTAAAAGTTGGTTGAGAGCAAAAAGAATTCGCGAGTTGAGCGTATTCGCAACGCCCGCGAGACTTCTGCTATCACCCATCATTTTTAGCCGATGATGAGTGACTGATGTGAGCGTGATGTCACCACTCGACACGCGTACACATTGACGCGTCGCTCCAGCTCCTTGCCCTATGCTATGGACAAGCACAGAAGATAGTATCCACAGCATAAATAGCCAGGTATCCATATGAAGTACAGTGCAAACCATCTCGACGCGTCACGCTAATTGCGGTGTCTTGCCGGTTATCACAGTAGTCTTGCCAAGCCATGCATGCCATTTGGGGCTCATCAAATTTCTGAAAGATCTCATTCAATTTTGCCAAAATATGCTGTTGAGGCAGATGCAAATACGCTCTAGTGTCAAGCTTTTCGGAAACAGCTGTAAACTCCGCAGGGCATCACCGAGTACTTCTAATTATATGCATGGGGACGTGGCTCCTTACATGGTGCCACGACAGCTCTGAGTTGGACGCGTATTTAAAAGGGTCAAATTCTTAGACTGCACATTTAATGTCTCTGGCCGCGCCACCCAGGCTTGAAGGGCATTTTTTGTTGGAAGTTTTTTCACGCGAGATAAGAGTCTCGAATACGCCTCGCACGATCCGGAATCAGGCTAAGAGTTCAACGTTCAACGTTCAATGTCCAACTTGAATCAAAAGAAGGGGTTGCTGGAGCGCTGCGCTCTCCAGCAATCGATTGTTATCGATTATAATTACTGTGCGGCGTACAGGCCACAGCGAAGTAATCAGTACTGCCACCCCTCCTCCCTTTCCGGTTTACCTGTCTCAATTCATTGATATGTGGCTCATATGTATTTAGTTCCATTCTTTCTTTCCTCGTGCGCCTCACACGGACACCAGCTTGCTTCGCTCCACCTTCACCTGCATCACCGCGTGCTCATCCAAAAAGCCTGCCACGAAAATATCGTCAAACCGCTCCGCCTGCGTGTCTGCTGCCCACCCGTACCACTCGCCCTCCATACCCGTACCGACATGCAGGCGATCCTCGAGCCGGTGTGAGCTCGGAGCCGGTATCGAGATGGACGCGGTGGAGTCCTCCCCATCGCGCGACGTCGTCGCTGAGAGCGCGTCGTCATCCTCCCTGTCCGCGTACACGTGTAGATCCACAGCATCCCTACAGGGCAGCACGACAAAGTCCCCGTCCTCCGCGTCCAACTCCAGCAACACTGACAACTCCACGCTACCCGCTGCCCCTCGTCTCGGATGACTCAGACCTCTGAAGTGTCATCCCCGGGCCGGCCCCGGCATCATACGCGGCCGGATCGAGCTGCGGGCGAGCCATTCGGGAGCATCGATAGTACGGACACTCGCGGTGCAGTGTGCGCCAGCGAGCTCGAATGCCAGCAGCCCTAGCGCGTGCTGCGCGGCCTCGAGCACGACCGTTACGCGCCGCAGAGCGAGGACACCGTCCGCAAAGTCAAGCACCAATGCATCCTGCATGCTTGCCAGACGTCCCACGGACGACGCGTACGAGCCCGTTGCGACGAACGCGATCGCGAGTACCACCGGCGGGGGCGGGGGTGCTCCTGTCCGCCCACCGGCAACTCCAGGAGCTTCATGTGTATGCTCCGTTGCGCGCGCACCCTCCGTGCCCACCGCCTCCCCGCCATGCAAACGTGTGTCTAAGTGGCCGCACACGTCCGTGCGCCCGCACGCCGTACAGTTAACTGCGAATACATGTACCATCTGCCAGCGCGACGAAGCGCCCGTCGCACGGGCCTGCGAGCGCCGCGAGGACCTGCGCAGCAGGTCGTACAGCTGCGCCACCTCCGCGGTCGACGAGGGCCACCCGCGCGCCGTTGCTAATGCAGGCACCTCCCGTGGCGCCCCCAAGAAAGAGCCGGAGGCGCGCGGGCGCACTGCTCGAGAAGAAGCGCTCATGGAGGGCGCTGCCCAGGACTCGGGGGCAGATGTGTCGAGAGCGAGCGCGAACGTGGCAGACGCCGCCGGTGCGCTGCGCGAGAAGCAGCGCCCGAGGCGGCCCTCCAGACCCTGCAGCCAGCCAGTGGGGCTGGCACTGCCTGCGGGCGGGCGGCGGGCGGTATAGCGGGTGCATGGGTGATGAATACGAGGCGGCGCCCGTGGAGCGCGAAGACGTGCGCTGGCGGGTCGGGCGTGTGCTGGGGGTCGGCGCGCCGTTGACGTGGATGCGGGACGGGTGTGGTAACGCCGAGTGCAGAGGCGGGGAAGGTGCGGGGTTGGCTGTGCGAGGACGATAAGCGCGGGCGAGGGAGTGTGAGCGCTGAATGGTACGGTTAGCATGCGTGCACCACGAAATGTTGAGGCAGGGGAGCGGGATGTGGTATAATACAGACGGTATGTACCACAACAACGGCCAGCACCGCATCAAACCCACACGACGTCTCCAAGGTAGACGCGACCTCCCACACAGAGACGACGCGCCCCGCACGTAGATCGCAGATGCACAGCAGGTCCGGCGTCCTGCGAGAAGAGAGATTGGTCAGTATGGGATGCGGGAGGACAAGGGGAGCAGGAAGCCAGCAAAGAACATGAGGAAGGGAGGAAGGCAGGAATAGTGGGGGAAAGACAGAGGGCAGTGGGAGAAGAAGAGTGCAAGAATATATGCGGAGGCAGAATTGGCGAAAGAAACATCGAAATGAGGGGGGAAAGCAGATGGACGGGACGTGCACGGATGTATATACAGTCAACACAGGCGAGGGGCGCAAACGGGGTGCACAGGAGGCATCGAAGACAAAGGAAGGAAGGCTAAGAGGGGAGAATACTCACAAAACGCCCAACTCGAGCCCCGTCCAGGACCGTGGGTGCGGCCCGAGAGAGCTGAATAGGTGGACATGTGAGCGAGCGGGTCAGGGGGAGAAGAGAAGAGGGACGAAGGAATAGAACAAAACGAGCCTGAGGGGCGTACACACGATATGCAGTGCCCGCGGACGCGCATGGGGGTAGCCAGACGGACGCCGCTCCTCGACGTATCCAGCTGACAGAGGGATGTTATTTGAATGAGACTTACCTTGCATCCCGCTTCCCTACGCGATGACGTGGCGTGTGCGAGCGAGGGGCGGCGCGGCCGGGCTGTAGTGAGATTGGTATCAATGAAAGATACGAAGATGAAAAAAGAGATGCACGGTGAGGCGGAGGGGTGATTGCGCCTGCGCCAAGATGCGAGTGCCTCGAACGCCGCCCAGGTACTTGCGGTGGTGGGATCCGGCATGGATGAGGCGGAGGATGTACGAACACGAGTACGCGGCGAGTGAAGGGGGTGCAACGATGGCGGGTGATCGGCGGCGTATCACGCGGGCGCTGCGGGAGTCGTCAGCGCCTTCGAATATGAGAGCATCCGGGTGGAATACGTACAAAAGGGAAGTGACCGGTGTAAGCGTAGCAAACGGGTGGTAACTACGAAGACCCTTGTCACCAACTGTTGAACGAGGAGATATGAGGGCGGACGAATGTGTCCTCCAGCCCGCATCTCCAGCAATCACCCTCGCTTGGGATGGCCCGTGTCGGAACCACGCAGAAGCTGAGGAAATATGTCAGTAAGTATCAGGGATTTCAGGAGGGATACATACGGCACAGACAGAGGTGCTCGGCTAGAATCCAGCAACAAGTGCTGTAAGCCGTTGTGGGACTTGTCTAGGAGGGTCGTGCGGTACTACCCAGAGTCCAATGAGAGATAAGGAATCCGAGCGCTCCAAAAGCGGCTGCCAAGGGCTCGAAACAACGCGGAGAAGCTGAGGAGACTATTGAGTATCAAGGCAGCCGTATATAAGGGACATACACAATATTAATGCTGGGAAATATCACAGATGGGTCCAGGGGAGAGCAGGCGCACAGCGACCATCTCGGGCAACGAGTGAGGCATACTATAGTGAGCGGTCGGCGTCGTTGGTGACCCGGTGCCAGGGTAGCGAGTGAAGGCGACACAAGAGTGGGTTTGGCTGCATTTGTCAGATCAGTGGCTGTGAACTGTGTTCCTTGCCCACCTGCGACCTTGTGGTAATTACTTACTTACATGTCCCTGCGTGCAAGCACTCTCCTGGATGTGGTCAGATTTTGCAAAACGGTAAGCATTTGTCGTGGGATTGCCTTTCGCATCGCGAATGTCTCCCTTATCGAAAGGGATCAAGTTTGAACTCGAATCCGAATCAGACTCGCCCTTGCAGGCGTTGTTCCAAATTACTTATGGGTTCAGAAGTGCCGTCAAATCAAAATACATTCGACAACATCATAAAGGGTCGTTACAACAGAACAGGGAAGCAGTAAGGAATGTGTGACAAGTGCATCGAGCCTCCTACGCGAGAGGAGGAATGCATGCGGTGATGGTGATGGTCCATGTTGTAGTACAACTGTTCAACATTCAACGGCCCTGAAGAGCCCTGTACGCAGCGCACATCCCGTTGTGCTGATATACCGCACTATTAACATCGGCCCCGGCATAGGAAGCCCTGATGATCATAGCACCACAAGCATAGCAGAAATGCCTGGTCGTGGAAAGAGATTAGATGGAGCGACGGATGGCGAGAATGGGTGAACATGTACGTGTGGCAGTGCGGTACCGGACACTGTTCAATAAAATAGGACCCAGCAATCAAAGTGAGGGACTCGCGGTGGTTGACGAAGCTGAAGACTCGCACCGTCATGTGGTTGCATCCCTCGCTCTTCTCCGTCAGCGTGTTACAGCCTGGGCATGTCTTCCATCCTTCGCGCCGCGCCAAGTCCTGTTTCTCGGCCTCTCCATCGCAGGAGTGTCTGGCTTTGCCCACTCGTTGATTGCATTCTTTGCACCACATGCCGGTGCAATTTGGCAAAGGACAGGCGAGGATCCGAGTTTGTTGGAACTGTTCACGGTCCAGAGAGATTGTGTTTCTGCACCTGGAAATAATGCAAAGATGAGACGAAGGATCAAACAATGATAGACATATTCTTTACGCAGGACACTGAACAGGAACTGAGAATGGTGCCTTCTGTAGCTCTTCCAGGATAATGAGGTGCTTGCGATCAATGCCCAAAATCTGTATGAGTTCGTCCCCGATCTCTGAATGATAATAAAATGTGAATTGCGACGTTTTGAGTGTTACTCGATAACTGACCACTCGGATTTGCAGCAGTTTGAGAAGACCCTCTTCTCGTGGGGCATGTCGGACAGTAGATCGGTAACTGACGGGCATCCAATCTAGATTCGACATGGATTCTCATACAGCTTCTGCAAAACCTATGCTGGCAGGGCTCGACGAGCGCGACGTCTTCGAGCGAGTAGGTTTCCATGCATACAACACAGTTGAATCGAGGCTGTGGAATGGGCGGAGGAGATTCATGGAGATGTGGTCCAGAACCGGCGCGGTGCTGATTCTCTTCAGGTCGCCGTAGCCGATACAACTCCTCAACCCCAGTCTGTACCAGTTGTGGGTCAAGGGATGTCGACCTCGGCAGGAATTGCCGTAGCCGACACAACTCCTCAACCCGAGTCTGTACCAGTTGTGGGTCAAGGGACCTCGGCAGGAAATAGGTCTCAGTATTATCACCACCCAGGAATGTGAGAGTGTCATGCTCCAATTTCGCACCGTCGACAGTGAAAGAGCTTTGATGAGGATGAGGCCTGGGTAGAATCCGAGCGCTTTCGGGTGGAGGGTTCGCAGCTGAAGATGAACGGACGTGAGAGGCTGTGCCTGTCCCTATTGGCCAGTAAATTAGTTCCTGACGTAAGGCAGCACAATTCCGTCGCAGAACACGATTATTATTTTCGCTTTCAATGAGGGCCCGGATCATGCGAATCAACGTGTATGGATGACGTAGAGTTTCTGCGCCAGTGTTCGATTCGAATGCCGCTGCTTGAACGCCACCAGGATGGTTGTCAGGGCGAGGTTGCTCACTGCGATGATGCCCTCTGACAGGATTGAAACCAAGGAAATCATAGGGAAAGCGACGTAAACGGGTGAGCGGATTGTTTTCGGGCCGTTCGGTGAGGTATATGAAGGTCGCGCCTCGATATTCTCCTCTACGGTGTGGGTCGAAGACAATGAATCCGGTCGTGGGGTTCCATATCAAAGTAAATATTCCAGATGAATGTGATATCATCACTGCCGAGATCGACTCCTTTGAGGCCAGAGAACTGGGAATATGACGACGTCAGAAGATAAATACATGAGATTTGGCTCAAACAGAGAACCTTGCCACTCCATTAAGTGCTGCAGCGATGTCTTCGAAGCTCTCACTTCCAGCGCTGTGTCTGGTGAAAGCGGATGTACCAACACCTAGACCATCCACCACGTGACCATCAGCGGCGATAGTCGACTGGAAAGGTAGTTTAGGACAGCTGGGGACTGAAAAAGAGAAGCGAACCCTTACTGCTTCGGGGCATCGCAGAAATTGGAGCAAACCGGGGAGGTCGTCCTTGAAGCTATGCACAATCCTCCCGCAGATGAAAGCTGAAAGAAAGCATGAGTGTGCGCTTGTGGCCTCGATTCCGGTAGAACAGATAATTGAATAGACATATAGGTTGTCGGAGTCCATGTTCTGCGCCGAAACCAAGTGGTAGGAGACAGAAGAAAGGCGAAGCGACGCGCAATTTGCATGGTCGGGACAGGTCAAATTTATACCCTCGGGCGACTTAAGATCTAGCGCTGAAACAAAGTTTGGATTACTGTTAAAGAGCACCGTTGCGGTGGCAGCCACCATCAGTCTTTTGACATTTTCCTTGTGACCTTGTTGGCCTTTTTTTTTTAGCCTTTTGACCTTGTTGGCAAGTTCACAAGGTCAAAAGTAAAAAAAAACACTCCCTCAATATGTGGGCACTCCCCAATGCATCTGGTGAACAAAAAAGGGTCTTTTTCGGCCTTGTTGAAATCGGGACTCCACTTGTGGCCTTGTGAACTTGCGGCATACATGACGACCTGATCTGCACCTAATTGTTTCCAGGGTTCGAGCCGTTCGACATTGTCGAAGCAATCAGCTGGAAATGTAGTGACTTTGTAAGTTGCAAAGATCTGCTATTGTTCCCTGTGGCTTTGGTTGCTAAGTTACGGTGTGGACATCTTTCTCGGTTTCGCCAGCCGTAGACTTTTCTTGTGACCTTGTACTAGTACAAGGCCAAACATGGCCAAACATGGCCCACAACGTCCACTTCAGCACTTGAACCTTCTGTGAATGGCTCGATTTTCTCCTTGGCCGAATCTTCTCTGGAATATTTGCGCGACCAAATTGGACGACAGAAACCTTTGCATGTTCCGCCCAGTGGCACCTGCCTCAGACAATCACTGCGAGACGGAATTAGTGCCATCGCTTGTCTTTTGTCTTCCATTTTTCGAAGTCTCACTGCCCCGATGGAAGGATCAATTCCAGCCGAGTTACACTGCCGACACCATCTTATTATCCTTTGTTCTAGTTGGTAACAATGGCCGACGTGTTGGAGTCTCTGTTGACCTTCCTACCCTTGTGCGGCCCAGGGTTTTGAATGGATCCCTCAGCCGCAAACTGGACGAGTAAGACATGAAGTGCGGAGGATCTCAGACAGCGAGATAGTCAAGCGATGGGAATTTTGGAAAATCTCCACGGAACAAGGCGACCGTGTGACAGATCAAAACAACAGAGGTCTTAGTTCGGGATCCATAGGGAATTTGGGCCAACCCAGGATCCTTCCTTTTTGGGAAGACCGGCCATCAAGCGGCAATTCGCGCATCACTCATCTCAATTTGGATACGCGTCGCGCTTTGGAACGTCTCTGCGCGTTGGGCCACCATTGTTCTTGGGTGCCGGGTGGCAAGATGGATAATATACACATTTTCCTCCTACCACGACCTCAATCTGTTTTATCTTTTGCCTGCCCTCGCAAAATGTTCACATTTGTCTCCGAGAACGAGAAATTCACCACCCCTGTTGCCGCCGCTGCGAGCGCGCCCACCGCTGATAGTGCTGCCGCCACCGCCGCTGCTCCTGCCCTGCCACCGCCCGAATACCAAATACCGCAAACATTTTAGATGGGGAGAATATATTCCCCTGACCAAAACCCCGCACTCAATGCACGTAGTATGGCATCGGAGGTCCCCATCTCTCATCTCAAAATTTCGGCCGAGCAGCGGAAATCCATTGATGCGATGTACCATCCCGACTCCAGCTCATTCTTCCCTACACCCCCAATTGTCGACCATATTTATTCCCTCGATCCTGAAGCACAACTTGAGGCATCCGCGGTTATGGCCCAACATAGCTTAGATGCAGATTCCCGGGAAGTAATTGGGAGTTGTTGGTCGCATCAATGGAGCTTTCATTCCGGAAAGACGAAGGGGGATAGTACGCGCAGGATTCTTTACCTCTGCGCTTGCGGGATCACCAGCAGAATACCAAGTACGACCACTCGCAGCCCGAGGCGGATACTACTGGAACCCGGGAGCGTCATACCGGGGCTCCCTTCATCAGCTGTCTCACGCATGCTGAGGTTACGGTTCACGGCAATAATATTCTGCGTATCCGCGGCCATTTCGATCATAACTAGGGCTGTCAGAAAGCTGAGTTCTGTCGCATACCACCAATTCCCATTCATCCTTCTGTGTACGCAATTTCTCTGGTGCAGTTGCGGGATGGCGCCACCTTCAGTGATATTAGTCAGAAAAACTGGGACCTTTTCAAAGCTAAAGCGTACAAGGACTTTCCTACCAACCTCGATTCCTCCCCGTATCGGTGGATTCTCACCCACAATGATTCCCGTTCGCTTTACTGCCAGTATAACCGCATGAAGGGTGTTACAGTCACGGAGGCACCCGAAATTAATGTGGATGATTGGCTTGACTCGACATCGGACAAATTTAATCCGACTCTTGTGCACGCGATCTTTCATTATTCGGCTCATGTGAATAAAGGCGAGCGCTTCGAGGTGGCAATTGCCACCGACAAGATGAACCACGCTGCCTGGACCTACGGTCATGAATCCCAGATTATCCTTGATGGCACCTTTGGCGTGTGCAATAGCCGCCTCTTTCTCTTCATTGTCATGGCAATAGACGAGAACCAGAAGAGTAGCATAGGATTAGGCTTATGCCTAGATCGCTGGGGAATATTATTTCTTGACCAACGGCATAGGATTAGGCTTATGAAGAATATTATTTCTCAGCCAGCTGGGTGGTGTTTTGGCTGGTGCTTAGATGGTTGGAGAATATGTCAGAGCTTGAATTTCAGTGTTGGAAACACTTGTTAGTCAACCCAGTTTCAGGAAGTTGCGGGACACATGCCCTGTCCCAAATACAGACCACGTGAGGTTCACCTCACGTGTATTACATGTCACAAACTTGGGGTGTTAGAGACTTCAGCTGTAAAAGTAATGTATTGTATTCCTCAGATAATTGGCACACAAAGTGCTTCCAGGCCAATTTATTGTACACCATTCAGACATGTATATACACATTTGAGTACAGTTATTGGTGTATAGAACTTCAAATGCCTGCAAGTTAACAAAGTTAGCGCCAAGTAAACACAGCCATATTAACTTATGCCATCACCCAAGTTTGCTTAGTGGGTACTTAGCTTAACTTGACAATTTATCTTTGCCTGCCAAAAGTAAAGTAAAGTTTAATTTGTAAGGGCAAGTTCATTTGTACAAGTAACTCTGTTAAACACCAAGTTCACTGAATAGCAGCGTTCAACATGACTTTAAAATTCGGATTTGCATTTGTTTGGGGAGCATGTGGTGGTAATTACCAAACTTATGCCTATTCGGGCATCATTTATGTGGGAATTTTAGCCCCCCATCATGATCTGATGTCCCTGTTTGTTCTGGATGTTGAATGGGGACAGACATGAGCTTTTGGTGTGTAGTATTGGTCAGATGTGCTTGTGGTGCCCCTGGGTTGGAATCCATCAAGTCAAGTACTCTGCGGCTGACACCTACAGAAATTATGATTCTTTATGCACTACATTTGGCTCCCAGCAGGACAATTTTTTTTTTCAGGTTTGAACACCTTCGAACACCAAACTGAACCTGGATTCACGTTTGAGGTTCAGCAGTTCACCAAACCGGACCTCAGGTTCAGGTTCGGGATTCAGGAAAAGGTGCCCTGAACTTGAACCGAACCGAAATTTGCCACCACTACTGAGCATGGAAACCACAGCACTATCCTACCATCCCAAAAATCTGCGAGGATGGTTATTTGTAGAGTACGTCAGCACTGCATTTGGGAGGGGTCATTTCTTTACCATGGACAGCAAAGCTCTCCCATAAGTCCACCTGCTTCTCTGCATATGCTTGCAACCCATCCTCCTCTTCCAACTTGGCAGCCTCGACCCAGAGTTTCCACTGATTACATCGATACTTGAAGGAGTTAACTGTCCAAACCATCTCATTCACCACAAATTTCCCCTCTTCTTTCCACCGATCTACCCGAGCCTTGGCTCTGAGCCAGTTCACTCTGTAAACTGGATCCGATAAAATTTATGAGGTCTATCCTATATTATGCAATAATGAAAGTACTCACACTCCAACATCTTTCCACTTTGTTGAATTTCGTCTGAGGCAGGGATGTCCTCCAGATGCCAGAACCAGGTGAGGGTATGTGCTTGTTGTCCAGTACAATTCGCTTCGATCATGTCTCCTTGCATATTCAGATCAGTTTTGGTGATAGGCTTCCACTTTTCTCCCGTCCCATGCGTTGGAGAGCTGAGCGTGCGTGGTTATAGATCTTCAAGTGCTTCCTGACATCTTTAGATTGTTTTGTAACACCACTCCATGCATGTAGCTTGTCTTTCCCACCACTTGCGTCCCGTACATTGTTTCGCAGCATCCAGGCCTTCTCAGCCAGTGCTATCCTTAGGCCTCGAAGTGCATCATTGATTTGGCCCTCGCGGAGGGTTGCTTCTTGCCGACAAAGGTCCTTATACTGCTCTGCTCCCATATGTTTGGCCTTTGAGCTTGAAGGCAAGGAGAGTCGTATGTTCTCCACCAGACATGTTGTCCCTGCGTCTTCGTCATCTTCATCCTCTGCCTCACTCCATCCATCTTCATCCCCATAATGAGAGCCTTCTACTTCCATGAAGTCATCATCATCACCAGGGAACAATTGCTCTTCATCACTTTCAGTTTCTTCTGATTCGTTACCATTCATGGAACTCTGTCCAAGCATGAATGTAGACATGGCTTTCTCGAATTTGGTGATTCGCTTCTGAAGACGATCAACCTTTCCGATTAGATCTCTCTTTTCTGATGCAGTAGGACATTTTCCAAGGGATGAACGATACATTGCAAGGGAATTTCTACCATTGCTTCAGCCAAGGAAACAGTATTTGCATTTGTAAGAAACACATACTGCGCTTGCTGAATATTTAATCCCTCAGCAATAAGGGCAATCGAGCCAGACAAATTTCCGTTGGACTGCATTTGCTCTTCAGCTAGACGCACACACATCTCAGATGCTCCTGGATCTGTAAAACTTAGTGAAATAGAGCCAGGTTGCGGGCTTCTCACGCTCTCCATCTTAGCAGGTAGTCATGCAAAACACATCCAAAGTCGTGATCAACCGACCCTTTGCCTTCCACGGCGATGAATGTTCCATCGTAAAAAGTGTCCAGGCCTGCAAGGTTTCGGTGTTATCTGGATCTCAAATTGCATGCCATTCCCATCTATTCTAGCCACACGATGGACTGCGCGTCCGCCCAGCCTTCAAGTTCACGCTCAAATCCCTTTCAAAATGACATCCGGAATCAGGTGTCCTCTATCCTGATGCTGGTACATCTCTATCTACGCCATTTTCGCTTTCTGCATGGTTTCCGCTACCTATGATGCACTGCAGGCTCGGGGCACGAAACATGGCTCCTGAGCTTACCACATATGCATAGAGTAACATGTCGACATCCATCCAAACTGTCGTCGGCATCTAATGAGCGGATCTATCCCTTACACACCTTGGCGTGCACTATGGATCCTGAACTAAGACCTCTGTTGTTTTGATCTGTCACATGGTCGCCTTGTTCCGTGGAGATTTTCCAAAATTCCCGTCGCTTGACTATCTCGCTGTCTGAGATCCTCCGCACTTCATGTCTTACTCGTCCAGTTTGCGGCTGAGGGATCCATTCAAAACCCTGGGCCGCACAAGGGTAGGAAAGGTCAACAGAGACTCCAACACGTCGGCCATTGTTACCAGCTAGAACAAAGGATAATAAGATGGTGTCGGCAGTGTAACTCGGCTGGAATTGATCCTTCCATCGGGGCAGTGAGACTTCGAAAAATGGAAGACAAACGACAAGTCATGGCACTAATTCCGTCTCGCAGTGATTGTCTGAGGCAGGTGCCGCTGGGCGGAACACGCAAAGGTTTCTGTCGTCCAATTTGGTCGCGCAAATATTCCAGAGAAGATTCGGCCAAGGAGAAAATCGAGCCATTCACAGAAGGTTCAAGTGCTGAAGTGGACGTTGTGGGCCATGTTTGGCCATGTTTGGCCTTGTACTAGTACAAGGTCACAAGAAACGTCTACGGCTGGCGAAACCGAGAAAGATGTCCACACCGTAACTTAGCAACCAAAGCCACAGGGGAGCAATGTTGGTCTGTGCCACGCTCCACGTCTGGGAAGACACTTAAACTATGCTTTGACTGCCTGAGCAGAGCACGTCCCAAGTATGATGTAAAAACTGCTGTTAGCCAAATCCTGGCAGGGTCCCCTTGTGGGATAGGCGAAAATAAGTTGGGAGACTGCTTATCAAAACCATCTGAATGGACCGGCAGGTCTCAGGACACCCTGCGCCCGGCACTTTGTGCAAGGTGGTTAGTCGCATGGCGGTAGCGCGTGCAGCGAGACAGAGAGTCTTCATGGATGCGGATCCGTACGAGGTGCCAGTCCTCAAACGAAGCAACCAGGAAGGCAACGGGAAACTGCCCTAGAGTCGGTGGGTGGCGGGCTGTGGCATGTGATGGTTAGTAGCCCCACATGGCTGGAGAGTACTAAATCCTCTGTCGGTCTGCATTTCTGAAATGCGATGCAGGCTTAAGTTGATTCCTGCTGACCCTTCCCGACTGTCAAGCCCATGCATATATAAAAAAGGGTTTACAGCCCCATGGGTGCCGTTAAGGCTATGGGGAAGGGGTGGGCCTCAAAAGAGAACCCTTTACGGTGGGACATGGGATAGGATAATTCCTTCAGGTCGGAGTCCCACACTGGTTAAATAATGTGCGTAACGGCATTTCCTCCTGGACAACTTCCCCGGCAAAAACTGGCCCACAACCAGTAACCCAAGCGGATGAACTTGGAATGCTTCTGCAGACTGAGTCTCATTATCCCAAACGCTCCAAAAAAAAAAAAAAAAAAAACCCCCTTTTCGGAAACAGCTGTAAACTCCGCAGGGCATCACCGAGTACTTCTAATTATATGCATGGGGACGTGGCTCCTTACATGGTGCCACGACAGCTCTGAGTTGGACGCGTATTTAAAAGGGTCAAATTCTTAGACTGCACATTTAATGTCTCTGGCCGCGCCACCCAGGCTTGAAGGGCATTTTTTGTTGGAAGTTTTTTCACGTGAGATAAGAGTCTTGAATAGGCCTCGCACGATCGGGAATCAGGCTAAGAGTTCAATGTTCAATGTTCAATGTTCAACTTGAATCAAAAGAAGGGGTTGCTGGAGCGCTGCGCTCTCCAGCAATCGATTGTTATCGATTATAATTACTGTGCAGCGTACAGGCCACAGCGAAGTAATCAGTACTGCCACCCCTCCTCCCTTTCCGGTTTACCTGTCTCAATACATTGATATGTGGCTCATATGTATTTAGTTCCATTCTTTCTTTCCTCGTGCGCCTCACACGGACACCAGCTTGCTTCGCTCCACCTTCACCTGCATCACCGCGTGCTCATCCAAAAAGCCTGCCACGAAAATATCGTCAAACCGCTCCGCCTGCGTGTCCGTCGCCCACCCGTACCACTCGCCCTCCATACCCGTACCGACATGCAGGCGATCCTCGAGCCGGTGCGAGCTCGGAGCCGGTATCGAGATGGACGCGGTGGAGTCCTCCCCGTCGCGCGACGTCGTCGCTGAGAGCGTGTCGTCATCCTCCCTGTCCGCGTACACGTGTAGATCCACAGCATCCCTACAGGGCAGCATGACAAAGTCCCCGTCCTCCGCGTCCAACTCCAGCAACACTGACGACTCCATGCTACCCGCTGCCCCTCGTCTCGGATGACTCAGACCTCCGAAGCGTCATCCCCGGGCCGGCCCCGGCATCATACGCGGCCGGATCGAGCTGCGGGCGAGCCATTCGGGAGCATCGATAGTACGGACACTCGCGGTGCAGTGTGCGCCAGCGAGCTCGAACGCCAGCAGCCCTAGCGCGTGCTGCGCGGCCTCGAGCACGACCGTTACGCGCCGCAGAGCGAGGACACCGTCCGCGAAGTCAAGCACCAATGCATCCTGCATGCTTGCCAGACGTCCCACGGACGACGCACGCGAGCCCGTTGCGACGAACGCGATCGGGAGTACCACCGGCGGGGGCGGGGGTGCTCCTGTCCGCCCACCGGCAACTCCAGGAGCTTCATGTGTATGCTCCGTTGCGCATGCACCCTCTGTGCCCACCGCCTCCCCGCCATGCAAACGTGCGCCTAAGTGGCCGCACACGTCTGTGCGCCCGCACGCCGTACAGTTAACTGCGAATACATGTACCATCCGCCAGCGCGACGAAGTGCCCGTCGCACGGGCCCGCGAGCGCCGCGAGGACCTGCGCAGCAGGTCGTACAGCTGCACCACCTCCGCGGTCGATGAGGGCCACCCGCGCGCCGTTTCTAACGCAGGCACCTCCCGTGGCGCCCCCAAGAAAGAGCCGGAGGCGCGCGAGCGCACTGCTCGAGAAGAAGCGCTCATGGAGCGCGCTGCCCAGGACTCGGGGGCAGATGTGTCGAGAGCGAGCGCGAACGTGGCAGACGCCGCCGGTGCGCTGCGCGAGAAGCAGCGCCCGAGGCAGCCCTCCAGACCCTGCAGCCAGCCGGTGGGGCTGGCACTGCCTGCGGGCGGGCGGCGGGCAGTATAGCGGGTGCATGGGTGATGAATACGAGGCGGCGCCCGTGGAGCACGAAGACGTGCGCTGGTGGGTCGGGCGTGTGCTGGGGGTCGGCGCGCCGTTGACGTGGATGCAGGACGGGTGCGGTAACGCCGAGTGCAGAGGCGGGGAAGGTGTGGGGTCGGCTGTGCGAGGACGATAAGCGCGGGCGAGGGAGTGTGAGCGCTGAATGGTATGGTTAGCATGCGTGCACCGCGAAATGTCGAGGCAGGGGAGCGGGATGTGGTATAATACAGACGGTACGTACCACAACAACGGCTCGCACCGCATCAAACCCACACGACGTCTCCAAGGTAGACACGACCTCCCACACAGAGACGACGCGCCCCGCACGTAGATCGCAGATGCACAGCAGGTCCGGCGTCCTGCGAGAAGAGAGATTGGTCAGTATGGGATGCGGGAGGACAAGGGAGCAGGAAGCCAGCAAAGAACATGAGGAAGGGAGGAAGGCAGGAATAGTGGGGGAAAGACAGAGGGCAGTGGGAGAAGAAGAGTGCAAGAATATATGCGGAGGCAGAATTGGCGAAAGAAACATCGACATGAGGGGGGAAAGCAGATGGACGGGACGTGCACGGATGTATATACAGTCAACACAGGCGAGGGGCGCAAACGGGGTGCACAGGAGGCATCGAAGACAAAGGAAGGAAGGCTAAGAGGGGAGAATACTCACAAAACGCCCAACTCGAGCCCCGTCCAGGACCGTGGGTGCGGCCCGAGAGAGCTGAATAGGTGGACATGTGAGCGAGCGGGTCAGGGGGAGAAGAGAAGAGGGACGAAGGAATAGAACAAAACGAGCCCGAGGGGCGTACACACGATATGCAGTGCCCGCGGACGCGCATGGGGGCGGCCAGATGGACGCCGCTCCTCGACGTATCCAGCTGACAGAGGGATGTTATTTGAATGAGACTTACCTCGCATCCCGCTCCCCTACGCGATGACGTGGCGTGTGCGAGCGAGGGGCGGCGCGGCCGGGCTGTAGTGAGATTGGTATCAATGAAAGATACGAAGATGAAAAAAGAGACGCACGGTGAGGCGGAGGGGTGATTGCGCCTGCGCCAAGATGCGAGTGCCTCGAACGCCGCCCAGGTACTTGCGGCGGTGGGATCCGGCATGGATGAGGCGGAGGATGTACGAACGCGAGTACGCGGCGAGTGAAGGGGGTGCAACGATGGCGGGTGATCGGCGGCGTATCACGCGGAATACGTACAAAAGGGAAGTGACCGGTGTAAGCGCAGCAAACGGGTGGTAACTACGAAGACCCTCGTCACCAACTGTTGAACGAGGAGATACGAGGGCGGACGAACGTGTCCGCCAGCCCGCATCTCCAGCGATCACCCTCGCTTGGGATGGCCCGTGTCGGAACCACGCAGAAGCTGAGGAAATATGTCAGTAAGTATCAGGGGTTTCAGGAGGGACACATACGGCACAGACAGAGGTGCTCGGCTAGAATCCAGCAACAAGTGCTGTAAGCCGTTGTGGGACTTGTCTAGGAGGGTCGTGTGGTACTACCCAGAGTCCAATGAGAGATAAGGAATCCGAGCGCCCCGAAAGCGGCTGCCAAGGGCTCAAAACAACGCGGAGAAGCTGAGGAGAGTATTGAGTATCAAGGCAGCCGTATATAAGGGACATACACAATATTAATGCTGGGAAATATCACAGATGGGTCCAGGGGAGAGCAGGTGCACAGCGACCATCTCGGGCAACGAGTAAGGCATACTATAGTGAGCGGTCGGCGTTGTTGGTGGCCCGGTGCCAGGGTAGCGAGTGAAGGCGACACAAGAGTGGGTTTGGCTGCATTTGTCAGATCAGTGGCTGTGAACTGTGTTCCTTGCCCACGGAATTTGGGCCGACCCAGGATCCTGCCTTTTTGGGAAGACCACGTGCACTGCGGCCATCCACGGCACAACGAACAATGTCCGAGCAAACCTTCTTGCACCTCTACTACCACCATCTCTTCCTCCTGACCATCGTTTCGCCATTCAAACTTTCCTCCAGGAGTCTATCCTCCCATCTATCTTTTGACCGACTTCGACCAGCCGTCACATCCTGCCACTGTGAACACGACTCTCTTGATGCCACTGTATTTTACCACCCAGCTGTGACCTGCCACCCACAATGTGGCATAGTGTATCACCCAACAGCATTATCATGGTTTATGTGGTCCCTGAGACTCTAAGAAGCTGCTCGCTGACAGAGGGACGATGCCACCGAAGTGCCGTTGGTAGCGGCTTTGATAGCATACTGTTTTCGTGGTGCACTCTGAAATATACCCCTTCGTATATAATTTACGGATTCGACAGCAGAAATCCTACCCCGACTTGTTGCTGCTAGAGAGTGCATATACTAGCTTACAGGAACTCACTTCTATTGCGAAAAAGACTTGAGAACAATGACAAGCCGAAAGTGTTTGCCGTTTGAGCTGTTCGATGGCCGCCCTTCACATGATCATCCCAAAAAGGCAGGATCCTGGGTCGGCCGTGTGTCCCTTGCCCACCTGCGACCTTGTGGTAATTACTTACTTACATGTCCCTGCGTGCAAGCACTCTCCTGGATGTGGTCAGATTTTGCAAAACAGTAAGCATTTGTCGTGGGATTGCCTTTCGCATCGTGAATGTCTCCCTTATCGAAAGGGATCAAGTTTGAACTTGAATCCGAATCAGACTCGCCCTTGAAGGTGTTGTTCCAAATTACTTATGGGTTCAGAAGTGCCGTCAAATCAAAATACATTCGACAACATCATAAAGGGTCGTTACAACAGAACAGGGAAGCAGTAAGGAATGTGTGACAAATGCATCGAGCCTCCTACGCGAGAGAAGGAATGCATACGCTGATGGTGATGGTCCATGTTGTAGTACAACTGTTCAACGTTCAACAGCCCTGAAGAGCCCTGTACGCAGCGCACATCCCGTTGTGCTGATATACCGCATTATTAACATCGGCCCCAGCATAGGAAGCCCTGATTATCATAGCACCACAAGCATAGCAGAAATGCCTGGTCGTGGAAAGAGATTAGATGGAGCGACGGATGGCGAGAATGGGTGAACACGTACGTGTGGCAGTGCGGTACTGGCCACTGTTCAATAAAATAAGACCCAGCAATCAAAGTGAGGGACTCGCGGTGGTTGACGAAGCTGAAGACTCGCACCGTCATGTGGTTGCATCCCTTGCTCTTCTCCGTCAGCGTGTTACAGCCTGGGCATGTCTTCCATCCTTCGCGCTGCGCCAAGTCCTGTTTCTCGGCCTCTCCATCGCAGGAGTGTCTGGCTTTGCCCACTCGTTGATTGCATTCTTTGCACCACATGCCGGTGCAATTTGGCAAAGGACAGGCGAGGATCCGAGTTTGTTGGAACTGTTCACGGTCCAGAGAGATTGTGTTTCTGCACCTGGAAATAATGCAAAGATGAGACGAAGGATCAAACAATGATAGACATATTCTTTACGCAGGACACTGAACAGGAACTGAGAATGGTGCCTTCTGTAGCTCTTCCAGGATAATGAGGTGCTTGCGATCAATGCCCAAAATCTGTATGAGTTCGTCCCCGATCTCTGAATGATAATAAAATGTGAATTGCGACGTTTTGAGTGTTACTCGATAACTGACCACTCGGATGTGCAGCAGTTTGAGAAGACCCTCTTCTCGTGGGGCATGTCGGACAATAGATCGGTAACTCACGGGCATCCAATCTAGATTGGACATGGGTTCTCATACAGCTTCTGCAAAACCTATGCTGGCAGGGCTCGACGAGCGCGATGTCTTCGAGCGAGTAGGTTTCCATGCATACAACACAGTTGAATTGAGGCTGCAGAATGGGCGGAGGAGATTCATGGAGATGTTGTCCAGAACGGGTGTGGCTCTCTTCTTGCCGCCGTAGCCGACACAACTCCTCAAACCTAGTCTGTACCAGTTGCATGTCTTGGGAAATCGACCTCAGCAGGTAATAAGATCGAGTCATATGACCCTCAGCAACGAATTTGAATGGCCCTTGATGAGGACGAGGCCTGGGTAGAATCCGAGTGCTTTCGGGTGGAGGATTCCCACCTGAAAATGAACGAACATGAGACGCTGTGCCTGTCCCTGATGGCCGTTGAATTAGTTCCTGCTGTAAGGCAGCACAATTCCGTCGCAGAACACGACTGTTATTTTCGGTTTCAATGAGGGTCTGGATCAAGTGAATCAACGTGTACGGATGACGTAGGGTTTCCGCACCGGTATTCAATTCGAATGCCGCTGTTTGAACACCCCCAGGATGGTTGTCAGGGCAAGGTTGCTCACTGCGATGATGCCCTCTGACAGGATTGAAACCAAGGAAATCATAGAAAAAGCGACGTAAACGGGTGAGCGGATTGTTTTCGGGCCGTTCTGTGAGGTACATGAAGGTCGCGCCTTGATATTCTCCTCTACGGTGTGGGTCGAAGACAATGAATCTGGTCATGGGGTTCCATATCAAAGTAAATGTTCCAGATGAATGTGATATCATCACTGCCGAGATCGACTCCTTTGAGGCCAGAGAACTGGGAATATGACGACGTCAGAAGATAAATACATGAGATTTGGCTCAAACAGAGAACCTTGCCACTCCATTGAGTGCTGCAGCGATGTCTTCGAAGGTCTCACTTCCAGCGCTGTGTCTGGTGAAAGCGGATGTACCAACACCTAGACCATCCACCACGTGTCCATCAGCGGCGATAGTCGACTGGAAAGGTAGTTTAGGACAGCTGGGGACTGAAAAAGAGAAGCGAACCCTTACTGCTTCGGGGCATCGCAGAAATCGGAGCAAACCAGGGGGGTCGTCCTTGAAGCTATACATAATCCTCCCGCAGATGAACGACGAAAGAAAGCATGAGCGCGCGCTTGTGGCCTCGGTGCTGGGAGAACAGATAACTGAATAAACAAGTGGGTCGTCAGAGTCCATGTTCTGCGCCCAAATCAAGTTGTAGGAGATAGAAGAGAGGCGAAGCGACACGCAATTTGCATGGGTTGGGACGGGCCAAATTTATATCCTCGCACGACTTGAGATCTAGTGTTGAAACAAAGTTTTGATTATTGTTAAAGAGCACCGTCGCGGTGGCAGCCACCATCAGTATTTTGACATTTTCCTTATGACCTTGTTGGCCTTTTTTTTTAGCCTTTTGACCTTGTTGGCAAGTTCACAAGGTCAAAAGTATGAAAAAAAACACCCCCTGTTTCGGCCTTGCTGAAATCGGGACTCCACTTGTGGCCTTGTGAACTTGCGGCATACATGACGACCTGATCTGCACCTAATTGTTTCCAAGGTTCGAGCCGTTCGACGTTGTCGAAGCAATCAGCTGGAAATGTAGTGACTTTGTAAGTTGCAAAGATCTGCTATTGTTCCCTGTAGCTTTGGTTGCTAAGTTACGGCGTGGACATCTTTCTCGGCCACTGACAGTATCGCCAGATGCAGACTTTTGACAAATCCCTTGTGACCTTGTACTAGTACAAGGCCAAACATGGCCAAACATGGCCCACAACGTCCTGCTTTTGTCCACTTCAGCACTTGAACTTTCTGTGAATGGCTCGATTTTCTCCTTGGCCAAATCTTCTCTGGAATGTTTGCGCGACCAAGTCGGACGACAGAAACCTTTGCGTGTTCCGCCCAGCGGCACCTGCCTCAGACAATCACTGCGAGACGGAATTAGTGCCATCGCTTGTCTTTTGTCTTCCATTTTTCGAAGTCTCACTGCCCCGATGGAATGATCAATTCTAGCCGAGTTACACTGCCGACACATCTAATTATCCTTTGTTCTAGCTGGTAACAATGGCCGACATGTTGGAGTCTCTGTTGACCTTTCCTACCATTGTGTGGCCCAGGGTTTTGAATGGATCCCTCAGCTGCAAACTGGACGAGTAAGACACGAAGTGCGGAGGATCTCAGACAGCGAGATAGTCAAGCGACGGGAATTTTGGAAAATCTCCACAGAACAAGGTGACCGTGTGAGAGAACAAAACAACAGAGGTCTTAGTTCGGGATCCATAGGGAATTTGGGCCAACCCAGGATCCTTCCTTTTTGGGAAGACCGGCCATCAAGCGGCAATTCGCGCATCACTCGTCTCAATTTGGATACGCGTCGCGCTTTGGAATGTCTCTGCACATTGGGCCACCATTGTTCTTGGGTGCCGGGTGGCAAGATGGATAATATACACATTTTTTCTCCTACCACGACCTCAATCTGTTTTATCTTTTGCCTGCCCTCGCAAAATGTTCACATTTGTCTCCAAGAACGAGAAATTCACCACCCTGTTGCCGCCGCCACGAGTGCGCCCACCGCTGATGGTGCTGCCGCCACCGCCACCGCTCCTGCCCCTGCCACCGCCCAGAATACCAAATACCGCAAACATTTTAGATGGGGAGAATATATTCCCCCTGACCAAAACCCCGCACTCAATGCACGTAGTATGGCATCGGAGGTCCCCATCTCTCATCTCAAAATTTCGGCCGAGCAGCGGAAATCCATTGATGCGATGTACCATCCCGACTCCAGCTCATTCTTCCCTACACCCCCAATTGTCGACCATATTTATTCCCTCGATCCCGAAGCACAACTTGAGGCATCCGCGGTTATGGCCCAACATAGCTTAGATGCAGATTCCCGGGAAGTAATTGGGAGTCGTTGGTCGCATCAATGGAGCTTTCATTCCGGAAAGACGAAGGGGGATAGTACGCGCAGGATTCTTTGCCTCTGCGCTTGCGGCTATGATCACCATCAGCGGAATACCAAGTACGACCGCTCGCAGCCCGAGGCAGATACTACTGGAACCCGGGAGCGTCATACCGGGGCTCCCTTCATCGGCTGTCTCACGCATACTGAGGTTACGGTTCGCGGCAATAATATTCTGCGTATCCGCAGCCATTTCGATCATAACCAGGGCTGTCAGAAAGCCGAGTTCTGTCGCATACCGCCAATTCCCATTCATCCTTCTGTGTACGCAATTGCTCTGGTGCAGTTGCGGGATGGCGCAACCTTCAGTGATATTCGTCAGAAAAACCGGGACCTTTTCAAAGCTAAAGCGTACAAGGACTTTCCTACCAACCTCGATTCCTCCCCGTATCGGTGGATTCTCACCCACAATGATTCCCGTTCGCTTTACCGCCAGTATAACCGCATGAAGGGTGTTACAGTCACGGAGGCACCCGAAATTAATGTGGATGATTGGCTTGACCCGACATCGGACAAATTCAATCCGACTCTGGCGCACGCGATCTTTCATTATTCGGCTCGTGTGAATAAAGGCGAGCGCTTCGAGGTGGCAATTGCCACCGACGAGATGAACCGCGCTGCCTGGACCTATGGTCATGAATCCCAGATTATCCTTGATGGCACCTTTGGCATGTGCGATAGCCGCCTCTTGCTCTTCATTGTCATGGCAATAGACGAGAACCGCAAGGGTGGTCCTGTCGCATTCCTGTTGTTTTCGGCGCCTACGGGAAACAAACAATCTTCGTCGGGCTATAACACCGAAATCCTTACTAAGATGCTGGGCAAGTGGGCTGACTCGCTCAATAAATGCGCCCATTTGTACGGACATGCTGGGGTGATATTCAAACCGTTGTCCGCGATTACAGACACAGATCTCAAGGAGCATGGAGCCTTGATCGGCATTTGGAGTGACATTTGGCTGCTGATTTGTTGCTTCCACCTTCACCAGGCATGGCGAAACCATCGGAATAGGCTCTTGAAGGGGAAGAGAGCGGTTTATGTTGATCTCAAGCACCGCATGGCTTGGCTCGAACAGGCAACCCAGACAATCTCCGAGGCTCGCGAGCTTCTCGAAGCAGAGCGCCAAGTGATGCTTGAATTGTCAGTAGAACATCCCCGCGCAGTGCGAAAGACAACAGAGCACATCAACTACCTTGACAGCTACTGGACGACCGAAAATCTTTGGCCTAGTTGGTCCGATTACGGTCGAACTGTCCTCGTGTCCATGCTTGGCACCGCTGTCGATGGTGTTATTCCCACCACCAATCATCTCGAGTCTTTTAACGGGGTTTTGAAGCGGATACATCTGCGACGATGGCAGAATGGTGGTCGTAGACTCCGGGTCGATGTCCTTATTCATGCCCTCATGATATACATCTTGCCGTCTATTTTCAAGGAACATCGGCTTAATCAAGAGCAGGCGATGCAGATTGCAGCCCTAATCAGGTTACTTCCGGGTGGTGCGTCGCTTCTGGAGCAAAAAAAAGGCCCGAAAGCGCACCCTCCAGTGCCGAAGATCGGATATCTTGTCCTGGATCCCGACCGCGATGGGCGTGCGAGAGAATTGGTGGCAAATGGTCAAATTAGTGCACCTACTCTTCTACCAGAAAATACAGGCTTCAGTCTAACCTCGTACTCTTCCCGCGCGCTCGCCATCGATACCACCCCCACCCTCTACACCATTCGGATAGGTTTTAACGGTATCACCACCTGCAAGCGCCCAGATTTTGAAGAGCGGGGTGGCGCCTGCAAGCATATCCGCGGAGCACTCATCAAATTAGACGATTTGCGACGCCAAGGGATAAACATACCTCATATTCCGATCCCCCTTTTGCTCGCAGACGTGCAAACCCTTCAGGCGACGATTCTTACTATCACAATTCCTCCAAAGGCTGACCTGCCGACTTCGCGAGCCGCGCGAAAAATTGATGATCTTCTCCAGGACGAGACCTCCGTGGAGGCAGTCTGGACACAGAAGAAGAGATGGCGAACTCGGATGATGACAACACCAGTGTGGCGACCGACGTGTCATCAGATTCCGAGTCCGACTTCGATGAAGACGCTGTAAAGGTATAACTTTGCCGCAATCTTTCGTGTAGTAGATGCTGATATTCACCTTGAATTAGCCCTCTGCAGCTGTTCGGGCAACCCAAAACGTGGCCGCACTTGGGGAACAAGCCGTCTCACGCGCCGTCTTTGAGCTCCGGGACATGGAACCGAGACTGTTCGATCTTGGTCGTTATCTTGATCAACGGGTCTTCGGCCTCAGTCCCGAGGAGCTCAAGGAAGTTGGCCAGCGTTATGGCAATCTCATGGACTTCGTGTCGAAGCTGGAACACATCATGAATCTGCCGCCGCCACCACAGGATCCGTTACCTGCTCTGTCCCGAGCCCCCACTGCTCCCTTGATGGCCACTGCCCCGCCCGAGGTGGCGACCGCATCCCCGGCTACTGGTGGCTCACAGAGAAAGCGGAAGAAGATCTTGTCGCCCTCACCTGAAAAGAAGCAGAAGCGGCATCAATCCTTTGGAATACATTGAAATACTTACAGCTTGAGTATACGGTTTTGGTATTATTGAATTAATAGAAGTGGATGTTTTGTTAATTGCAATGACTTGTCACTTGAAAGCGCGGCGGGCGGGGGCGGCGATGCGCGCGGAAGACTTCAACGTTGATGGCGAACAATGGGTGCCAGATTCGGTTCGGACATCATTCGGGTCAGCGTTGCCGTGATTGCCATGGCTTCCCAAAAAGGAAGGTCCCTGTGTCGGCCCAATCTCCGATCCATAGTGCACGCCAAGGGCAAGGGGCGTTCGATCTCTGGATCTGTCCCATTATCAACATCACGTGCACGTCAGATTGCCGAACACTTCCCCGTTGGGAATTCCCGCCGCAACACAGTAAATCGGCGGGATGTGAGCCTGAGAGTGGTTAGCGGCCAACATAAGTAAATGAATAGTTGAAGATACTCGTCGCGAGTCCAGGTAACGAGTTTCAAAATTTCCCAGAGCCCACCACATTCGAAAAGAAATCAAACAAATAATATTCGCCCTGGCGAGTTTCAGTGTAGTGACGGGGTAATCTACAGTCCACAACCGTTAAATATGTGCTGTAAAGTCTAACTCAAACGTCTTGTCTTCGATGCATAGGTATTGTTTGGATCCACATTTTCTTTATCCCGCCTGTGAGGTGAGTTTGGGGGGCTCGGAAGTGTTCGTTTACAGCCAAGAGGCGTCGATGGAGCTCGCCCAGCTCAACCCCTCCCCGGACACGTCATGTGACTTTCCTTTTTGGGAAGTACTTACGCTCGCGAACCCTTTTGGTAGCATATTGTTATGAAGTATCACTGTGGCTTTCGGAGGGCATTATTAACATGTTCAATACTCATACAAAGTCCCTTTCCTGGCCTGCACTCCATTTAATCAGTGATATTGAGGCAAGGAGCATGTTGCACCCAATCAGGGACATGTTTCTTACTTATATGGCCCCCTGGCGAAGTGGTTACGCTCCCTCATTGCTTCGCTAATCATATTACTACTGGTCTGTAGTTCGAATCTCTTGTTTCGCATTTCTTTTTCAAATTCTGACGTGTTTTTACCCCTAAATAATTCAGCCCCAAGGAGTTTAGGGAGTTTTTGACACCTGCCTCATCTCTTCCAGTCCCCGCTTTTCTGTGCGTGCCATACGACGATGGACCCCGAATCAACACCCGCTCCATTGCCTATTCGCATCTGCTCTCAGTCGAAGTGTCAGAGTCTTGCCGCACCTGATTTCAAGACCTGCAACAGATGCCGTGAAAAAAATACGCGTGCCACGCAGGCCAGGCGCGAAAAGGGGGTGTTAGAGAAGGAAACGGAAAATGTGCGGAAATGTGCACGTCCCGATGAACCTCCAGCCAGCAGCCACCAACAGGAAGAAGGACCTGACAGTGGAGATGAGACGGAGGAAAATCAGAATGTGCGTACCCAGTGGTTTTACGCGTGGAAGAAAGGCTGATTGACGTTTCTAGGCCTTCCCGCAGTACAAGGATCCTCAGGCTTTATTCTCTGCCCTTCGAGACACGTTCAAGACCAACAAACACGTCGACTTTCGTGGTACTTACCAGACTCCGGAGGATCCACTAATCACGGACAAAGAACGCGTCCAGATGACGGTATATGAGATCTGGAAGGTCACTGGGTATAGATTCAGGTGCGAACTATTTAAAAACGCGTCCAAAGTCCAATTTTTGACGTGTTTTTTGCGCACAGAGTCAAGGAAAATAAAGCAGGAGAAACCGGCCATCGGACGCGACTGTGGTGTTGTCAAGACAAATCTCGAAAGCAGAAGGCTCGCCCTAGTACCAGAGAAGGTGCAAAGCCACGGGACACGCTCGGCATGCACCGCTTCAATTGCGAGAGCCGTCTTCGCGTCTCCAGCCTCAATGGACAGGTCACGGGTCAACGGAAGATCAGCATTTCATTGCAACACCACGACTCACATGTTCCTTACTATGATGTGGCTTTGCCGGCCGAGGCCGCTGCAATTATCCGCGAGGGACTCGAATGGAGCACACCGGTCCAGATGGTCGGGAGGATACAGGCCGAGTTCCCAAACGTTACGGCTGGCCAGGTTCACAGTGCATGGTCCGAGATGAGCGAAATTCTATGGAAGCACGATAAAATGCAGCTTGCTTCGGCACAGATTTTACTCCAGGAGCTCGGAGACGATGTGGACGTCTTGGACGTCCATCCAGCCGACGGCGTACAGCAGGTGGCTTGGGTGATGAAGAAAATTATGGCGCCGTTGCGAGGAAAGGTGGTTGAAATCGGGATCGATGCAACATGTATGTTTTCTTTACCTGTTTATTTAAATGTGAGTTGTGCTGACACCCCGATTTTAGATGGAACGAATTCGAAACACCTGGAGCTGTACACCGTTCTTGCCGAACACGACAATGCGGGATTCCCGCTTTCCTACTGTCTCCTTTCCACCGCCGATTCTATCGACATTGGAAAGCGAAAGGCGGCCTTGGAGGCATGTGCCCAGATCCTCCGCGATAAATACGGTGTTATTCCAGTCTTCGTGCACGTCGACAAGGACATGGCCGAGATTGGCATGGTCCGCAGTGTCTGGAACGCAAAAATTCAGCTCTGCCTGTGGCATCTCAAGCGCGCGGTGCGCACCCGATTGGAGAAGCGCAAGTTATCCACAACACCATATAATGTGCATCGAGCGCACGCCGAATACTCATTTATCAACCTCAAATTCAAGCCCGCAGGTCGCGCAGACCCTACCGAGTATGAGGGCGGAATTCTGGAGTCGCCGCTGGTCGCTGTCAACCCCACGCCTACGCCACGCCCCCACGTCGTGACAATTAAGCTTCCGGCGACCCAGACGCGGCCCACGACACTCACTGACACCACAAATTTACCTGGCAGCGAGCCGGGCATCACAAACAGCGTACCAATGGCGGAAGGCAACTCTGCCATGGACGTTGACAACGACGACAACGACGACGATGGAAAACGCACCTTCTGTCCGGCAGATTTACGCGAATCAATTATTGAGTTGATGGAGCGCCACCTCAACGCCCACCCGTTGATTCCGGGGTACTCTCACCCCAGCCCGGAAGGTATTCGTGAATGGGCCGTGAAGCAGATGTATACCTTCTGTTACGACAATGATCTTCCCGAGGCCTGGGCTTACCTATGGGAGAATTGGTACCGGCGTGGCCGTTGGGAACTATGGGCGCGCGCGGAGCATCCAGAAATACCTCGACTCAAAACGACAATGATGGTAGAGAGCCAGTAAGTCTCCCAAATTTTATCTGTGCATCACACTCAACTTCGAATTAATCGCAGCTGGCGACGTATCAAGCGAGACTTCCTTCACCACTTCCATAAACCTCGTCTGGATCTCCTGGTCTGGATTCTCGTCGTAAAATTAGCTCCCCGGTACTACCGCCGCCTCGACATCATGATGGGGGACACAGGCCGGCACCGCGAACTTCCATCATGGCGTAAAGACTTCAAAGCTGAATGGAAGAGGTGTTTGGAAACACCCATCACCCTTCCATTGAATGAGAAGTACAGACCAGACACCTGCCGATGGGTGTGTACTTGCCCTTATTTTTTCAAGAGCCGATTCCTCCTTTGCAAGCACCTTGTGCAAGGGGTTCATCCCGTGGATCCGATATTTTTCGTGGAGGTCACTCGTAACCGAACGACACCCTTCTGGTCTCACCCATCGCTCAGGCCACTGGACGCGGAACCGATGTCCTCAACTCCGCCTTCTGTGTTACGGACAGCTAGCAACTCCGAATCTGGTCCTCGCATCGAAGCCCATCACGACAACGGCGAAGATTCTGATGAAGAACTGGTGGAGTTGAGGGCTAGGGCAACATTTGATAAACGTCTCACTGCCTCCATCGCTAAAATCCGAGACTTTTGTGATGGACTCGAGTATCAGCGGCAATTCCATGACCCGCGGATGCTTGACACGTTGGAACGTGAGGGCGCATCATTTTTTCGCCTCATTGATGTCTGCGCGACTCGCGAGCGTCGCGAGAACTCGACGCGATCCGCTGCTCCGACGACGTGGGACAGGTCCATCGCCAACGCGATGATCTATCGTACGCGGCCGGTTCCATCTGATCGAGACACTTGACAGTCTGTCTGTAGGTAGTTAGGCTGCCTTGGAATTGATTGGTGTACATTTCGTAGAATTAACATGGTATTTGTGCGTAGAAACCTGTAGCTAACTGGAAAAACCCATCTCCGATGAGCCGCGTCGTGTTTATTTATTTGTATTTGTGGTGCACGTGATCTGTCCGGGGAGGGGTTGACCAACGGGAGCTGTCGATGGGCGTTGGGAAGTGACTGCAGACGTGAAGGGAGCGGAGTTACTTGGCCATTCAATCACCTTCTGTGCTGGGATCTTCAGTGCTAGCTGCTCCTCCCGAGATATATGAACCTGTTCAATAAAATGGGTGGGAATTAGAGTTTTCCAATCTGGATGTCGTTCGTCGAGATGCCGTTTGAAATTATACTTCCAATGAGTCTCCTTGCAGTCCATCATCGCGCAGATGATGGGTACATTGGTACAAGGGCGCGTAGGCAAGAACTTCTTGGCGGCAGAGATCAAGAAGGGATATGCCGAAGGGCAATCTGAATCTGCCTTCCCTCCCTTAATCGAAATCTGGCAGGTGCCACCGCACATCCCACATGGATATGGGGCCGAAATCTGAAAGAATGCTCAGATGTTGAGAAAACATTGAGCCATCTGTTGTTGAGCGTACCGGAACTTTCACGGAATCTTCTACGCCACGAAGCGATTTCATTATGTGTTCGCCTACATGCCCCTGCCGATCCTGATCTTTAACAGCTTTGCCACAGACACGGCAGGTGTTGCGGGCTGTGATAGATTGTTCAATGGCGGTGTTGGCGATTGGCGAGGCGTAACAAGTGCCAGGTGATTCTGGAAGAGATTAAACACGAGAGGATAGCAACAAAGGAACAAAAAACCTACTGGGTGATGTCAGAGTTTGATATGGAAAAGCACCCTCTGAAACGCCCGTGAATATAGGGAATTTCTCATGAAGACTGCTATCATTCAGCAAAGACGTCCATAATTTGTTCCAGCAGGACAAAAGATGGGAGTTTCGGAAAGACCAAGTCTTGTCACGATCACCGGGGAGGTCCAATGCGGAAATCTCGAGAGCTTGATCATTAATGTCACAGTCAATGAGACGACTCGAGACAGTCAACTGGAGGTTGCACAAGCGCATGATTTCCTCGCCCGAATTCTTCTTCTTCTTCTTCAGATCAAATGAGATGAACTCCCCATCCCATGCCCAAGCTGCCGAATCATAGGGAGCCAAGGACAGTACTTGTCCGGAGATCATAAACGGTGATGCAGCCAGATGGAGTTCTGCGCGAGGAATGGCAGATAGGGAAGCAGCTTTCGAGCCAGACATGCCGCGCTTGATAAGGGTGCACTTAGCAACAGCGAGTCCAAGATGTGTCCTGTTATGACACACGAGGGTTGTAAACAAGCTGCCAAGTTGAAAGTAGCTCGTCGACAAGATGTTATGGGCGGTTTCAGTATCTCGTGTCCACGACTTTCCTCCAATTGTGAATCCCCTCACCCGCTGTAGGCGGTCATGGCTCGCATGAGTCTCATGAGTCATGTCAAAGAATGTTCGCAAAATCGATTTTTTGTGTGCGAGATTACCGGAAATGTCAATTTCAGCAAACAGAGAGTGGTTTGAGGGGGATGATTCCAATAGTTTCTCGGCCGCAGCCATTGCGTCGAGGTCGAGACCGGCCACCAAATTGGCGAAATCAACAGTGTTAGGGTCAATTAACTCGCCCTCGTTCGAGGAGAGATTGGCCATCGAACGGTCAACATCACTAGAGACTGCCGGATACTTTCCACCCATGGGACGCGAAAGATCTCTGTCCTTCCTTCGGGATCGTTCCGAAAATGACATGGCCATTCGCACCCCATATTCAGCGAGAATCTGTTCCGCTGCCTTGATGCCTGCCATCCACACCTTATCGAGATCACAAGAATCTGCCCGGAGCTCGCGTTTGAAGTGCGACGGCCGCAGATGATCAACGTGACGCATGCGAGTCATATTTAGGCGGCGTGGTTTTCGTTCCAACTCGGGGTGACACTCGTAAATGTAGTCCAGGTTCATGGCCGATGAGAAACGGTCCCGAAGCTCGCCAACGCTGCAGTTGGGCGAGTGACCACCAATCATTCTTGCATGACCAAACAACGCCTCGAGAACATCATCGCCGAGAAGACAAATGAACACCTTCTACTTTCCGTTGATAAGGCGAGTTTTTGGAACCATGAGGACAGCATTTTTCGCCATAGCTTGCATGTCGGCGTAAAGCTGGTTGGGGATAAAGGAGGTGCCATTCTCGACGTACAGTGCACAAAGGAGGTGGGAGAAAGTGACCAATGATTGGATTTGCTCCGATAACGAGAGCTCGGTGTTTATGAATGGCTGTAGTAGGGCGTCGAAAGGTTCCCCAAGGAGACAGAGTGCTTCAAACTCCGCTACCTCACTCGGATCGAAGTCTTTGGGGTCCAACTCCACTATTTCCACAATGCACATAAGGAGCTTTATTGAATTGGCAACGTTTTGAGCATCCGATGGATCCAGCAGGTTGTGGATCGTGGTTTCGGACCAATCGTGGTCGGGCAATCGTTCGAGCCACCCCAAAAGTAGGTCCCGATTAATGCAGACATTCTTTACAACTATCCCTTCGGGAGAGCAGAGGCTGCTACGTGTACCTAGAACAGAGTTTAATTCATGCTGTGAATCACCTCGACAGAATTGACATACGTTTGAAAGTGTGCTTGGGATCCGAATTATTTGTAATGTTGTCTTTCCCAACCCGAAGATTCAGCCCTGGTAGGTTGCGGACGTATGGATAGAGCGGATTTCCCGGGAGGATTTCGCTCTGCATGCACAAAATAAAGAGAACTAGACGCCTTTTGTGGTCTCCATCGGTTGCAACCGATAGAATTGGTCCATGCTTGACTTCTCCATCCGGCGATCGCTTCCACGCTCCGAGGACCATCTCAATCATCCAGAGGCCGTCCTGCCACGGTCCTTTCTTGCACGTCGGTCCCATAAAAACTGGCTTTGCACCGTAGTTGGTTTCGTATAGCCGGGAGATCGCGCCAACACAAGTCTCGTGCGAGATGTGGACCTTCCCTTCCTTTACCGCCGAAACAGCAGCCTCCACCGTATGAGTATATTTCCCCACTTTAATTGTATCCAGGCCGGCAAGGTGTTCAATACAAAAACCACCCATTTCATCAGTTTCCGTCATGTAAACGACCTTGCGTTCGGTAGCGAGCTCGTCGAAAGATAGCGTGTGACCACACTTGATCGGCGGGAAAGAGTTGGTTTCCTTGTCGCGTAGAGTATGGGAACCGAAGAGTGTCGTAATGTTTCTAGAAACGTCGGCAAGTCGCAATCCACCAACGGAGGGTACCAAGTTGAACTGCTGCCGGTATGGTTGGATTGTCTTTCTGGACGGAAGGGCGAATATCGAGTGGTTCATGGAGTAAACAGAACCTTCGCCGCTGAGCTCATACAGCTCTATGGCGAGATCAATTTCATACTGTGTGTAGTTGCGGGCTGTGTATTTCCCGGCCTTGGCGAGCTGGCACTGTTCCAGTATTTTCTTGGGGCCCCATCCTTCTTTCTCCGCATTGGCCAATAGCCGATGTAATGCAGGGATCGACTCGGAATTTTGGCCTATAAAATGGAACAAATCTTTCCACTCCAATAACCGTGCTTGTGCGCAGGTGACAGAGTCCTTCAAGTCGAGATTCTAGCATGGTTTCTGTCAGAACTGAGGCTATGTGACAAAGCAAAAAACATACCTTCAGTTTCAGATCATTGACCTGTTCCTTTACCGTAGTCACCTTCGCGTGAAGCTGGTCAGAATTGAGGTTCTCGTGGTTACGGATCCGTTCATAGGATCGGCTGGCCCGCTCTTTGATGATCCCGATATCAAGTGTTAATGCGGAACACTTGGAACACGGAAAAAGGCCATCCAGCGTCACCACGGCGCCGAGACATTGGGCTGAACGAGCCTTCGGGAGCTCAGATAAAATCAAATCATATTTGGGTCGCCCTGTAGCACCGGGCACGTGTAATTGGAAAGGATATGTAGTCCAGAATGTCTGGGCATCCCATTCAATGGGAATGCCGGGGCAAGGTACGGACCAAGCCCGGGACGAGCT
Source organism: Mycena sp. CBHHK59/15 (assembly GCA_029204085.1). Lineage (NCBI taxonomy): Eukaryota > Fungi > Basidiomycota > Agaricomycetes > Agaricales > Mycenaceae > Mycena > Mycena sp. CBHHK59/15. The sequence goes on from JARGXW010000685.1 coordinate 63,097, forward strand.
GTTTCCGACGGATTGCTGAGATGTGGTACCCGATGCTCCCGATGAGAATGCCCGTGGCTGTGGCCAGGTAGCGTCTGGCAGCTGTGATGGCACGGTAGGTAGGACGGAACACGCAGTTTGCGGTCCTCCAACTCCTAAGGCAAAACTCGGTAAAAGAGCCGCGAATATGAGCAGCAGACGCACCTCGACAAGCAGATCTTTTCAAATGACTATTGACGGAGGCCTCATTTGCTCCTAGCCTGAATATTTTGGCACATTTCAGGCACTTCAATGGGGTATTGTCGATCAAGGAACTGTCAGTTCTCGCGATCGCTTAGGAAGCCGGCTCGGTAGGCGGAGTTTTGTCATAGTTATAGACAGTAGGGCGATAGTACAAAGTCGCAGAAGCCTCTTGTACATGGGCAGAAGGGGTATGGGGACTATGAACAGTATTTACACCAACATTTGTCGCTTGTTGGTCGTTCACGGTGTTGGCGTAATAAGGCGGTTTTGGGTGGATTGACGGGATCAGGGAAGTGCGGATGTGGGCGGCACCACCGAGGAACCTTCAGTCAGGCTTGAGTAAGGCTGGACCGGAGGTACGGCTCAAGAACGCGCGTAGGCGCGTCGCGCTCGAGGCGAGGTGCTTTGTTTGTGGCCAAACCAAGTCCAAATATTTGGTAGGGGGGGGGTCATCACGTGTGTTGATCGGTGGGTCCGATAATGAGATCGAACACCCCTTGCCAAGGGGTGTGTAAGGGATAGATCTGCTCATTAGATGCCGACGACAGTTTGGATGGATTTCGACATGTTACTCTATGCATATGTGGTAAGCTCAGGAGCCATGTTTCGTTCCCGGAGCCTGCAGTGCGTCACAGGTAGCGGAAACCATGCAGAAAGCGAAAATGGCGTAGATAGAGATGTACCAGCGTCAGGATAGAGGACACCTGATTCCGGATGTCATTTTGAAAGGGATTTGAGCGTGAACTTGAAGGCTGGGCAGACGCGCAGTCCATCGCGTGGCTAGAATAGACGGGAATGGCATGCAATTTGAGATCCAGATAACACCGAAACCTTGCAGGCCTGGACACTTTTTATGACAGAACATTAATCGCCGTGGAAGGCGAAGGGTAGGTTGATGTTGGCACTGTTTGGTGATCACGACTTTGGATGTATTTTGCATGACCACCTGTTCTCTCGCAGTGTCTGTCAGACTGTCTTGAATGTTCGTCTGTGGACCAAGTAACCTTAACCTTCCAATCTGCCAGCTGCCACCTCGTAGGGATTGGTGCCAAAGCACATGCGCACTGCCATGCACTGGCCCCATGCACTGGCCCCATGTACTGTACTATTTCGACCAAGTGTTCATCAATTTTGGATTTTTCGATGTCCGAGAAGGCCGAAAGATTTCCTTTCGAATTATGGTGATTTTTGCACACATCAAAAAAAGTTGGATGGTACGTGTTACTGAACACTTGGTCGAAATAGTACAGTGGTCCGATCCGTTAAGTATTACAAATCATCGGAGTTTGAATTCATATCATGAAGTAGGATACATGGAATACGTGTTTTTTCATAGAATTTGCATACAGAATGACTCTTAGTATCTGTGTACAAGGTTCTGCCTCTTCATAATTTCCATAAAGTCCCTGAAACGAGTAGGAGACAGATGTTCGAAATGTCATGTGACTCAGGCATTATCGAACCGGAAAAGGCCCAAAGTCGAGATTTCTTCCTCGAAAAATGGAGAACAAAACACTACAAGCCTGCAGTAGATGTTAAAATCCCTTCAGAGTGATTTTGAGTGTTCAACATGAAATGTGCTGGAGTCGAATGTGAAAGTATCGAGATTGAAACTCCGATGATTTGTAATAAGCCACTACCCCGATCGGACCCCTGCGGTAACCAACAGACTTCAACAAGCGAGGCACGAGCTTCACATGTTGAAGTGTCTGTCTGGGAGAGACTAGGCCCCATGCACAATGAGCTGTATGATTGCAGACCGAACTTCTTGACAAGCTGCAATTCTGACCCTGCCCCTTCAAGATTCGGGATTAGGCAGGAAAGTAGGGTAGGTATAGTTTGTGTGTAAAATTTTCGTTTCAAAAAATTCGGAGTACCACCCAGCGTGGGGGAAAAGAAAAACGCAAAATCTAGAGCGAAAATTGAATTTGGTGTACGTATTCGGCCTTCTGCTTGCCCTTTCCCTTGACCTGGACCCCTCGAGACATTGCCTCTGCCTTGGTTTTCCACTGCACTGTTGCATCAACCAGCTCTGTTGTGTGCACTCCATGGTGCAACTGGAATTTCTTGATGGCAAACTCGGCAATCGGTCCAGTGGCGCCCAGTCAATAAACACTTGCGTAGCGATCCCCGCATCAATAGAACTGGTGAATGGTTGGAAGGGGGCAGAGGCAAAGTCCCTCATCGACAAGGTCCTTGGCTTTTTGCCAGGTTCCATTAGAACACTCCCAGAACCACTGCTTTACCCAAGCCCAGAACTATTCAATGGGATTCGTCTCAGGGTGGAACTTGGGCAAGAAATGGCACACCATCCCTGGTTCAGCTGCAATGAGCTACATTTCGACTAATTCAGTAAATCCTCAATCAGAAATGAAGTGAACTGCACCAGCTCGAGCTGGGATTTTTGGCTGGCAAAATCCGGTTGGAGCCAGAGCAACCACTGCATGCAACAATCAATGGGGTGCTCTTCATCTTCCTCCTCCATGTCGTTGCTGTCCTCACCATACATTTCGCGTTCTTCATCGGCTGAAGCACCCTTGAGATGAGGTTTGCGAGCTTTCACAAGTTTGCATGCTTTGCAGTCACCAATCAATGTCTTACTGTTGGTGTCCTTCGTATAGCCCTGCTCAGCAAGAATCACCTTCATGCCCTTTGGAAGCCCCTCAAAATTCTTGTATGGGTGATCATCTGGAAGATTAGTGTTGAAGGTCATTTTCTGGGGCTTACCACCATGACCGTGCAGGTTGTTGGGTGGAATGCTGGTGTCGCGCATCGCAGGAACTTTGCTGCTGGGGTTGACATTCATTTTGGTTGCAGTGAGAGCATCTTGCACAAGGCTTCCGTGTGCAGAGGAGTTATCAAACACCCAGTGAATAATGGCCTTCAGAAACATGCGGCGTGCAATGAGAATAGCTATGATGAGCTGGTGAAGTTTAAATCAGTTTAGCAGCAGCAAAAAGAAGTAACAAACCTGTGCAATCATCTGTTCCATGTTCCAGTAGGCATCACCACCAGTTTTACCGTCAGGATAAATTATCATGGTGAAGTCTGTGATTGCTAAACGTAATTCAGCCACCAGTTTCTCGTTCTCTGCTCTCATCTTTCTGTGAGAGCAAGAAGACCATAGTGTTCGCACAAAAATGCAGACACCATAATCAAACGATGGCAGCCTTTCTTTTTGAGGACCTGCTTGCCGGGCTTTAGCCAATATTGATTATTTTGGTAGTCGTTCAAGTGAAAGCTGGCCTCATCATGCATGAGAACAACATGCTCGATCTCATCATCAGCGAGCTCGGGGAGAACCTCTCCCATATCTGGCTCAGCATACGTCACTCGAAAATGTTCAAATGCATGCAGCTCTAGCCATGTAACCGATCCAATCGGGATTAAGGTTCACCAGGGGTAAGGGTATACCTCCCAAGGTACAAGGTAAGGTATGGGGAAGGTAGAGGCAGAGGTTGCCACCTTGATACCTTTGGTCAACCCTTGTCCAACCTCCAGAGGTACAGAGGTAGCCAGGGGTATGGTAAATATATGTATGTAGCACAGTTTCAGATGTAAGTTCTGTGTTTTTGGACACAGATATGCCATTTGTCCAAGGCCCATTAATGAATATACATATCTGTCTTAATTTCACCCTTGTAACTATCCCATCCAGGTGACACTCTCAATCACCTTACCAATGTTCAAAAATTATATTGACATTGGCTTGATTGTTCGCAAAACCTGCTCTCAAAGGTACAGGTAAGGGTCTAAGGGCTGTACCTCCAAGGTTTTAGAGGTAAGGTAGAGGTATACCTCCCCAGAGGTCAGGGGTTTCGGAGGTAAGGGTAGAGGTCAGGGCATTTGCACCTCTACCTCTACCCCTGGTGAACCTTAATCGGGATGATTAACCGATGTGGCTATGCCTTCAGATCACACCAAGTTCAACTCGAGCGCTAACACTTTCCCCGACTAGTATCGCAGCACCGCTCCGATGCTCTCCATTCCAAGAAATACACCTGTGCCTTGATTAACCATATTTTTCCATTCCTCCAGTCTCATTACTCATTTCCACAGCTTTTTCAATTTAATTCGGACTTTCTTGGTTTTATTACACACACACTTAGACTTTGCTCTCGGAAACTCGAAAATCTGATATGTTTCACTTTTTTTTGCTTACTATTTTGTTTACTTATTGCTATGTTCATTGTACTATAAAATGTAGGTAGTTCTACAGACAAAAATAACGAAATTTCCCCTCATCGTTCGAGCTCTAAGTTTGCTCTCTCTTGCCCTCTCGTGTCCTCCATCGTCCTCCATAGTCCTCTTTGTCCCTTGTCGTCTTCCGCATCGATCGTGTGCTGTTATTCTCCCGATCATGTCGAATTTGATCCCCCATCAGTAGCACCCGTTTTAGTTCACGCGACCGAGTTCTGAACTCTCGCTGAATGCCCTCGCACATCACACCACCACTACGGCCCTCAGAGCGGCCATCCAAATTATTTTACCTTTATTATTGCTCCGCTCTCAGACGTGCTGTAGGCGTATCAGTGCGCAGAGCTTTTAGTGGACCAGAAGCGGCAGCAGCAGCAGTGAGAGCTGGTTTGGGAGCAGGGGTAGCGACAGAGGGAGCTTCCATTGCATTGGTGGCAGCCAACTGACATTTCAGTTCAGCTTCTGAGATGTGGAGAGCACCCAATTTGAATTCGTCCCGAAGTTTTTTCTTTTTGGCTTGAACTGTTCACTTTGACGAGCCCCCGACACCAAAGGCTCCTCTCTGAGTGCCTACAGGTTATAATTAGCTTGGTATTCAATTTCTACAGCCAGGAAACATGCCTGCATTATTATTCAATGCTCTGCCTTCCCGATTCTCAGCACTTCGCATCTCAGCAGCATGGTGCTTGGCAGCGGCTCTTTCCCGCTTCTCAAGCCATCTCGCTTCTCACTCGTCATATGTCCGTGGCTTGGGCTGTGCTTCCCAGGCCTCAAAATAGTTGGTGTCTTTCTCTGTCTCCGATTCTATATCAGTCTCCCACAGAGTGTCCCACCATCATTTGACTCAGTTTCTGTGGTCTCAGGCAGAGGCTGAGTGGAGGCGAACATCCCACCAGCTCCCCTGTGCTGGTGAGACGTGGTTTGGGGGACCCGAGGCATGCTGCAAAAGGAGAGGAAGGCATCGGGCAGATTGATGGTAGGGCACAGCCACCGGTTATGACTGGCCCACACCAAAAACGCAAAATTTCGTTGGGAAAAAAAAAGTTTCATTTTCAGAAGTTTTGCTCTGGGGGATCTGTACAGGGCCTTCTTATAGTGCTATTTACATGATAACTTAATGTGAAAGCGTAGATTCGCTAGATTTCGAGTGGGAGGGAAAACTTTGTTGTATTTGCAGAATACTAGCTACATTTTATAGGCAAAAGGGGAGCACAGGATTCAGTAAATAAAAAGACTAGATAAATAAACCTTGTTCAACTGAACATCCCGTAGGTGGCAGGGGTGCAAAATCTGACGGTGTGTAGTGGTGGATGGAATATCATGGAATTATTTGGAAAATATTAGGCTTGGCTGCTGGAAGATCAAGGAAACTCAGGGAAGATCCATAGAATGGAGAGCTCCACTATCTGAGTAATACTCAGGGCCATTGGGCTCGTCGTGTCGTTGCAATGCGCGTAGTTGGACGGTGGGAAGTGGGGAAAGTGGGGAAACACCGTTGACATGTTGTTTGGTTCCGAAGTCACTGCCAAAGTCGGCCGATCAGAGCCGATTCCGAGATCAGCACCGATCCGTGCTCATCATCATTGTCTGCATTGTCTACCCGGCGATGTTGGCATGGAATGATGGCTCGAACCACACCATTGAGGTGAAGGGTAAGGGAAGGAGTTGTTGCTGGCTTCGGTGCCATTGAAACAGGAAGACCACAAAATCGAACTGTGAGATGCAGGATAGCCATAGGTGCAACATATGTGTCCTCAACATAATGTGCAAGATTAGCAGGGATGTTTTTTTGATACAGATGAACTCGACACACAGGCTGTGGTTCCTGTGATTGCCTGAGGGGGACAACTTTTGTATTGATCCAATCAAACTCTGCATGGGCAGTCTCAAGGTGCACCATGGAGGATGGAAAGTCATTCTTAATCGCCCCCAATGCATACCAAAAGCATAGCTCATGCTTCGCATCCAGATACTCGGCCATGAACACATTAATTTCCGACCAATCCTTGTCTGTGAGTGTAATAATTGCTCGGATCTTCCAGACCTTGTTAAAATGGGCAAGAAGCTGCCGAAGGAATCGTTCCTTCCCACCAGCCACTCCATCAGGTGATGATTGAACCAGAAGATATCCCAATGGAATCCCAGATCCATAAACTTCACCCAATAATGCATAGACTTCATAGCGTGGCCCATTTGTGTCCCCTGAATCCGAAATAAACTGGTTGTTGAATCATTCAGAAGATACACTTACAGGCAGAGTCCGACGAAAGCTCCCAGACATGCCCACCCACCTCTCATAGAATTTTGAGAAGAGCAAATGTGATAGCTGTAAAACCAGGCTGGCTAGTGAGGGGGATTGGTTCGACATTATAGAGCGGCTTCTTTCCTGTAGTAGGATCACGATCAGTTCGACTGAATTCCTCGAGAATTATGTTGGCAGATTTAATTTCATCTGGATCTCACTTCCATTCAGAGGCATTGAGCTCAGTCATAGATGACATTACAGGTGAATGAAGGCTTTGGATGAGTCTTCAAAATTTCGTCCCACAACTAAAATATATTAGGAAAGTATTTCAATTAGATACACATATACGGACCTGCCTGGGAGTAAGTTTTGAGTTTTGATTCACAAAATCAATGACGTCCAGAGGAACATCAATGGAATAGTATGGAATGTGGTCATCCATATGTGAAATCTTGACAAAGGCGAGCTGGTCCCAGTCATTCACCGTGATGTGGAGCCAGCCATTGCATTGGAATGAATCCATTGCCACTTTATCTCCAGGTTTTGCCCCTTCATGCTGAGTTTTCTTGGGAGGATGCTGATGAGGCTGGGTTTGAGCACAATGGTACATGAACTGTGACAATTCTGTCTGCTTGTGATCATATTGTATGTGATATCTATTGGCAGATCAGCATTCAAATTCTGTATTGAAGAGTTAATCACATATGTTGTGATGTGGACTGCGGTTCTACTAGATGCAGGGTAGTATTTGCAAGTAGAGTAGTGTTCGTCCTCTAGAGGGAATAGAGTTTACAGCTTTCTGTTGTGATGGAGGGCTTCGGTTTTGTGCTTGTTAAAATTTCCTGTGTGGATTAAAGTTAGTTGGTTAGTGTAATAGTTGTGATCCGTCCGATGGGGTCCGGATTTTCCAATAATATTTGTTTCGCACTACTGGTACATGGCGGAATGGTCTCCACTCGTGTAGGAAGCACTAGGTCGCCCTTTCTAGACCTGTATCCTTCACCAGATATGTTGATACGAATCTGGGGCCTTCTTGGAGGATAGATGGTGAATTCCGTTCTACAGGCAGAGCTGTTAAAAAGTCTTTGTCGTGATGCAGGTTCGCTTTGTAAGCCTCCAAGGATGTGTAGTTTTTATGGGTTTCTTTAATGGAATGGACACTGTCCGCTTTTGAAAGCAAACGGAAAAATGATGTCCGGAGGTCTCTGATCGGCTCCACGGTACCGCGAATGATTAAAGTAGAAGGCGGATACTTCAACAGACTACGTGAAGGATGTGGATGGCTCCTCGGAGAGTCCACACACTTCGAAACACTAATATTGTTGACAGGTTTGAAGCGGAGAATGGATCTGGGTAATTGATTTGTTTCCGCGCAGTCGTTTGGGGTCAGAATGGATCTGTACCAAGAACTGGAGCAGTACTGGAGCTCTTTTGGAGCTTCACGGTATAAAATCTGTTGGTGGACAGTGCCTCTCAGGACCTGGAGAGGACTGAAGTGTTTTGTGAAGGGCCTAAAGGACAACGCTTCCGGGATTATTCTTGTTCAGAATGGAGGATGAGTAAAGAAGAGAGCCCCTGGTGACCAGTGAACTCTATAGATTGGCAGGTTCCTACTTTTCCGCTCTAGTCTAGGACAGTAGCAGAAAGCGGGGGAGTTCGGAGATGATTTCTCCAGATACAGTGGGTGGTATTTTATACTGTTTCTAAAGACCATGTGATTTTCCCTTATTCCAATAACTCCATTCATCTTTCCGACGATCAGGAACAGGTCCCCCTCTTCCCGCTCTCCCTCCCAGCTGTGCGGAATCATTGTATGAGCTCGCGGACTGATTTCCTAGCATGCAGAATGGTTCTACGAGCCAGTGGACTGCATATGTCTTCGTCCAACATGTCGGAAATGTTCGTGGTGTGTTTCTTGTAGGTGGAGTGACTCTGCGAGCAGGCAGTGGAGACATAGTCTCTGGTCAGAATAGTGGCAGTGTCGGAATGCAGCGTGGGACTGGGAACGGACAATGGAATGGGAACGGCGAAGCAGTGAAAAGCCAAGAATGGATGATGGTCTGTGTATGTACAGGCTGTAATCCTAACATCCTGCACTGCCACTGATCGTCTGGATGAGGCAGGGCGCCCAAGCGCACTGGCACAGTGGACCGTGTAATTGTTGGTCGGAATTGGTCTTCTAAAGTCCATGTGATTTTCCCTTATTCCGATAACTCCATTCATCTTTCCGACAATCGGGAACAGGTCCCCCTCTTCCCGCTCTCCCTCCCAGCTGTGCGGAATCATTGTATGAGCCTGCGGACTGATTTCCTAGTGTGCAGAACCATAGCCAGCGGACTGCATATGTCTTTGTCCAACATGTCGGAAACATTCGTGGTGTGTTTCTTGTAGGTGGAGTGACTCTGGAGTCGGCGGACGATGCAAACTTGGTTGTAGGTGATCGCAGAGTGTGGCGGAATGATCCTGGAGCCAGCGGACGGTGGGTCGGATTTGGTCGTAGACAGTCGCAAAGCGTGGCAGAGTGACTCTGGAGCCAGCGGACGATGTATAGATGATCGCAGAGTGTTGCGGAATGATCCTGGGGCCGGCGGACAATGCAAACTTGGTTGTTAGACGATCACAGAGCATGGCGGAATGATCCTGGTGCCAGCGGACGGTGTAGTTGCTCATCGGACACAGTCGTAGT
>JARGXW010000686.1:0-72239 GCA_029204085.1 Mycena sp. CBHHK59/15
TAATCTAGTCTTAACAAGACCTTCAATCTCTTCAGTAAGTTCTGTAGGCTAATCGGGCAGACAATGGAAAGCTAATTTGGATGACTGAGGCAGCAAAGGGATATATGTTTCTTGCTAAACTTAGAACTTCACACTGGTTGAACATTTCAAAATTTTCACCTTCTTTTTCAGTGAAAAATGTCGTTTATTTTTTACACATTTTTCACTGAAAAAGCAGGTGAAAATTTCAAAACATTTTCATCTCTTTCTTATTTTATTTCGAATTTTTCACCTTGAATTGAGAAAGTGCTGAAAAAGTTTTAAAATTTTCACCTTCTTTTTCAGTGAAAAATGTCTGAAAAATAAACAACATTTTTCACTGAAAAAGAAGGTGAAAAAATTGAAATGCTCAACCAGTGTCAAGCACTTGGATGAGGATGAGTTTGAAATCTATTTTTAATTTACAACCAGTGACTAGTAAGTAGGTAGGGTCTATCTACAAGTTCAGCTGTCCTTTTATACATCTCTGTCATGACTCATAATCTTTTTAGTCATGACTTCCTGACTCCTTCTTGACTCTTTCTGACTCCTTCATTCTAGTTTATGATGACTGGTCATGACTTGGGCATATTTTGTTTATGTGTTCTGCATGACTCATCTCCTTTGTCATCACAATTGCCTAAGCACTATTCCTCCTGATATCAGGTAATAATTTTTCAATGCTCTGATACTAATAGACAAAGGCAGCTGCCTGGAACATGCGTACCATGCAACATGAGTTTGAGTCCTTGTGAACACGTTGCTTAATGACCTGGATCATCACAATCTCCCTTGACTCCTCATTGATGAATTCGATGTAAGCCATCCCTTGGCAGCAGAACTTGACTTTGTCAGCCCTCCATTCTCTCAGCAGCTGTCTGGCAGATAGGGCGCCATGGAATGCTGGACATCTCAAAAACATATGCTCTGCTGTCATCTTTAACAACTGTGATGAACACCTTCAATAGGCTGATTGTTTGGTACAGGGAATGTTGCGACAGGGGGCAGAGATCTGTGGGAGTGTGCAGAATTGTATGTTAACAACTCCATCAAGATGGTTGGGAGTAAATAGGATGGCAGTTGTATGTATGCTGGTGCAGGCATTTGGCACCTTTCGTCCAGATGGTACATGTTTTTGGATGATGGGCAGGTGAGCTTGTTGTCCACAACTCGGCTCTGGGTAACTCAAATTCCATTGGATACTGGTGCATGTGGAGAAACAACCTCGAAAGGTTGCGAATGGGTGAAGAAAGTGTGAAAGCTGGCTGGAATGTTGAACAAAAGAGCCTGTCATTACAAGGTCATCATGGTCATAAATCAGATTGGTTGTCTGAGTCTTTTAATGGGCTTCCTCTGGCTTGCTCTACTTGTATGCTTGTCCCTTCTGAAAAGTGTCAGCTCCCTTCAAATTCTACAGTAGAGACATTGGAGTCTTGATTATTGTGTTTGTCTGTAGCCTCCATGGAGGTTTGAACATGTGGTGCAAAGGCCAAACACAAAATTTCGATGAGTAGGTGGTTAGCAGTTGTCAGCAAGCAAGTTGAAGTGAGAGTGATGGAGAAAAGATCAACTGGCTCAGGGTCATCCTGTTTACATATGTGAGCATATTTAGGAACTGAAATCCATTACTCTTTCTGGATCACTTTGAAGCTTTCCTATGTCAGATTTCCGACTTCCATTCTAATCTTATTTTCCCCTATGTCTCTGCTTCTTCTTCTTCAGAACTCTCCCTTGCAGCTTCTGAGCCTTCACCTATTTCGTCGTCATCTCCCATCCACCCAGTCCTCATAAACCAGTGATTGTGTTTTATATGTGGAAGAAGGCGAAAAGCTGCAGAAGGATTTTGACAAAACAGTGACCCATCTAATTCTTTCAAAATATATGTGCCTCCTTGATTCTTTCTTTCTACTTTGTATGGTCTCAAATATTTATCAGAAACTTTTCGTTTGATGCTGACTTTACTTTCAATCCCTACCTTTCGTATCAACACCAATTCTCCCTTTTTGTATTCTGCTTTTTGTAGTTGTTTCTCGAATCTTTTCTAGAACTGCTCTTTCGACTGAAATCATACTTTCTTCAAGGTCTCAGCCATGCATTTGACATCTCAGTCATGCTTCAAAAGTTGCCATATCCATAACGTGAGTAATTCTGCTGTTGTCATTCCCAATTGGAAGCCTTCTACAAAAAAGGTAGCTTTGCTAAATCAAATGGTAAAATTGGATTGGTTCCATGAAGCAGTTGATATGGTGAGAATCCTGTCACATGGCTCACTGTGACTCGATCTGCAAATAGGGCAGCAGCTAATTTTTCTGGCCATAAAGTTATCCTCCCTCCACAAGCTTTTACTAGTGCTTCTTGTAAATCAAAATGTCCATGCTCAACAACCCTGTTAGCATGCTTGTTATATGCTGATATTTGTACATGTGGGATATCCAAAGTTTCCATAAGTTGAGCAAACACTGCCTTGACTTCTGGCCCATTATCTGTGGTTACTTGTCTAGGACACAGTATATTTGCGTCCATAAGAAGTTTGTGAGACTTCGCACATTCTGACTCTTGGCTTCACATGTTCCTGATAAGTTGTCTCTTGCTGCCAATATCATTCAGAATTGATTTGATTCAGGCATCATCATGATGTCAATATACATTTTTTGAAATAATGCAACTGGTGTCAACACAGTTATTGGTATCTCTAGGTGGCATGTACTTTGAATTTTACATTGATGGCAAGAAGCTACATGACACCGAGTGTCATTATGCATATGAGGCCAGAAAACCGAATTTTTAAGGTCTCCCACATGGATGTTGAAGAAGAGAAGGTTGGTCCTCTTGGGGACCGAGGTGGTGTCCAGGTCGTACCGGTAGAGTTGCTGAGTCGTAGAATGATGTCTCCCTCTCAATGGTCAAGAGAAAGGCTCTAAGAATAGAATAATCAGTGAAATAGAAATAATAAGATACTTAGGCTCAAGACTCAGAGAGTGGGATGCAAGATGAGTGAAACGATGAGATTGTCGTGGTAGGTGGAAGAGAAGGAACATGATTATGTAATGATCGGGATGGCTGTTCACGTACTCTCGTGACACCGGAGCCCAGAAGCGATGGGAACTAAACAAATGGATGTAAAATGTCCGTGATACATAAAATGGCCATGGTAAATCCATCAGCTAAGCAAGTCCTTTAGCACAATGCAATCCAGGAGATGCGCAAAGACGTATAGGGAGACACGCTGCCCTGCTCAGCGCCGACAGTGGGTGGCCAGTCCATGTCGAGATCAATCCCCAGCGCATTCTGAGAAGGCAAAGGTGCCAGGAAGTGCAGTCACGTCTGGATTGATATAAGTAGAGAATGTCGACGTGGTGTGTGATAAATGACGGCTCCAGAGCACGAGAATGAGAAACTATAGCTGAATATAATGTAAGTAAAATATAAATTCTGCCTGACCATGTTTCAAAGCTCCGAAGGGATGATTCTTGAGGTTAAGCGCAATGGAGAGTGGGTGGCCGATGGTGAACAAATGATACAGGTGAAGGCATGTGAATTGACATGGAGGGGACATGGAGGGAAAATGTTCAGCATGGTGTTACCGTGTTTGGTTGGCATGTGCAGCTGGACCGAGACCTGAAGGTGACGAGCTCGGTGAGTCGTACTTCCACAATGTCCAAGCTCTTTGTGTGCCTGTGTTAATATGGACAATTGTGACTTCAGATCCATTATCACCACTAATGGCAGCCTTTTTCTGTTTCTGTGTAATAATTTTCTGTCATGAATCATATATCTAGTAGCTTGGCTAATAAATTGTCTGTGTTTCTGTAAATTAGAAAATTGTGGTGCTTTGAGGGTGCTGAGGAACTGAAAAATGTCACATATAAGCTGCTCTTGGGCATTTCACACCAGATGGCATGATGGCAACATATTTGTAATAGGGCAATTTGCTTTGTTGACAGTTATCAGATAATTTCGTAAACAGCGCTATTTCATCAAGCCATTCATCGTCATCACTGACTACTTCCTCTCCCTTACTTGGCTTTTGACCTGATAGGGCATCTGGCCCTTTGAATTTCATCGCTGGTACATGGATTAAGGTGAAATGAAACATTAATATTCTTTGAATCCATTGATTGGCTGCTGCATCTGGCTGCAAATAAGGGTTGTTCAAGAGCCATTGTATGTATTTGGCATCTACCTCTACCTGCTCCAATTATAGGTGCCACTGTCAGAGTGCTCTGTATAACCCAAATTTGCTCATTGGTATAGATCCATAATGCACAGGCCTTCTCTTTCCTTCACTATCATTCTGGGATAGTATCATTCCTGCTGCCTCGTTGCTTACTGATAAGATCACAGGATTTTCGGATTAGTAATCTATAGGCGTTAATGCTGGTGCTGAGGCTATCAAGGTTTCAATCAATTCAAATGCTGTATTCCATTATTCAGTCCACTCAAGCTAAAATTGTGTTGGTATAGCTCTGTAAGAGGTCTGATTATTTCGGAATAATTTCATATCCAAACATGGACAGTTCCGCACAACCCTAAAAATCATTGGACTTCTTGAGGGGATTCTAGTGGCCTCCAGTCCAGAATTGCTGATACTTTCTTTTTGTCAGGCAACCTTCCATCTGGACTACAAGTTTGCCTGACAATTAGCCTGAGAATGTTCCCCCTGCACATTTTACTTTGTGCATAATCTGATGCACATCCAAGGCATGCTCCCAAATAAACCTTCATATTCTTGGATTTTCTGCTAAAACTTCTGGTTGTCTGTTCTCCTGCAAATATCTTGTTTTAAGGTGTTTAATGGGAAGGTCATCAATGAAGATATTAGCAATATGCAGAATTTTGTCATGCAAAATAAACACCATGCATTTTTGAAATTCAGCCGGAGAATTGTATATCCAATTGGCATGGAGGTTATGCGAAGTAATCCTAAGGGGGTCATGAAGGCCATCATATCCCAACTTTCAGGTTCTATGTTTCATGCATCAAAACCCTAATACAAGTTGAACACAGTATAACATTGTTGCCCTGTGAATCCTTCAACAAAACATCCACTATTGGTAACATTCCTGCATCCCAAATTGAAATTTTGTTTAAAGGTTGTAGATCATGCACAATTCACAATTTCCCATTCTTCTTTTCAACTACGAACCAGCGAGACCTATATGATGATTGACACAGTTCATATACTCTGGCTTCAATTTTTAATTTCAAAACCTCAATGACCTTGTTAAGAATTCCCAGTGGAATTGGGATGTTCTTATATTCCCAAGGTGTATGTGGAACTGATAGCTATCTTGTACGGTGAGAAGTATTCATCTTTGAACATTCCTCATTCTGAATCTTCAAAAGCTAATGCCTCCTGGTTTAGTTCATTACATAGATAAAGAGTTTTTCTTCTTCACAGCTGAGAAATCCATCTTTGTTAATCTCCTATTCAAATTGCTCCTGAGCTAAATGTTTCATGGCAACAAATGGTGGTGGTTTCATTGGCAATAGTATAAGGTTGTCCACAAGTGCACCCATGGGTGACCTGGATCCTTGGCTGTGAGTACCTGCAAAGGAAAATGCTGAACTCAGATCCACGAGTAAGAAACCCATGGGTCATCCAAGTACTCACGTGTTTCAAAAACTCGCAAGTACCTGTAAGTACTTGCAGGTTTTACTCATATTTTGTGCCTCTTGCAACTGAAAAAGGCCATGACACACTGCCATCCCCTTATAGTCACCTTCAAACTATTTGATTGGCCTACATAGGGGTTTGAACATATATTAGAGTACTATTGCCCACAGAAGTACAGGTAAGTACCCACAATTTGGCAATTTTTATTGCTATATCCAAACTCACATCCTCGCAAAACCCATGGACATGAGTACCTGAGCCATGGGTAGATAAACTCGTGGGTTTTCTCATGGATCAACTTGCAAAAACTTGCAGGTGACCCACACTCATGTACAGCCTTACAATGGTGGTAAGGTTTTAAGAGGATTGCCTGGAATTTGTTGCTTGACTTTGTATTCAGGAGAAAATGTAGTTGAAACCAGTTTAATCTTTTTGTCTACCCTTTTATACATTGTAAATGCTTGATATTCCTGCCCGGATTCATCTAATACTTCCACAGGATAATATATATGTACATCATCATCTTCAAGTATGTTCCAGTCTCCTGTTGGGATGTTCTCATGTCCTGACCACCAGCCTGGGGGCTTGCCTCCCCCTACTGTGGGCTCTGTGCACCCCAGACCCCACAACAACAACAGTCCACCAGCCTCTGATGCCTCCTTGGAAGATGGTCCTGTCACAAAGTCCCCTCACACCCACCACATACTCAAGAAAACCCACACTGGTGTGGAACCTCTTGTCTATGATGACCCCATCCTGCCTCTTGCATCAGTACCAGACCCTGATGATGATTACAATTGTGAACAGGAACTGTACAATGAGGAGCCCACCTTGAACCCAAAGACTGAATGGGCCAACCATACACAAGCCAAAACATACCTCTTTCTACTAGAAAAAGGGGACAGAATACAAGAAAATATATATAAATATTTCAACACATGTTTCCATCTGCAATATAACTCAGTTTTCAAAGACAAACAGCAATAAAAATATGTATTCTATTTTGAATAATGTTTCCAAAATTGAAATAGCAGTTCAGAACACAGAGGACATATTTTGATGTCTATTTACAGCAACAAATATCAACCTCCCTCTGCAGTGTCATGGCTGTGCTAGCTGAAGCCACCTGTGAGCATCACACCCCATGCTGGATCCTAGGCACCACCTGAACAACCAATGGTCATCCATATCAGAGCCCCATACACTGCTTCTCAACTCTCGATGACCTATGGTGACAACATCATTGGGATCATGCAGAGGGAGTGCAGTGGGTTCTCGGGCCTGGCTGATTTGGAGTCGGATGTGCTGTGGTTCCCAGTTGTTGTCCATGGCATCCTGGCACAACCTCTGATGGGTGCTCTGAAGTTTGAGCAGGAGGAGTTTTGGCTCACATTGGAGCAGACAGGGAGTGGCCCTTTGGAGGTAGGGGCAGTGCATGTTCTCTGTCAGGACAATGATATAGGGAAGCAGGAGACTTTGTCAGTAAAATTAACCTTCAGTGATGTTGGTGCAGCAGAGCAACTGCTGGCATTGGGTGTGTTCTTCTTTGGGACTCACTGCAGGGTCTCCCAATATCAGCCCCACACACTCTCTCCCCCTCCCCAATAATCCCCACCCTCTGCTGGATCTGACCCACCCTTGTTGTATCCTTTTTACTTATTCTGCCTACCTTACAACTTTTGTTTTTGCCATGATCACTTACTTTACCAACAGATGCTATGGCTGACTACTACAGGGGTCACCTTGTTCAAGGTGCTAGGTTGCGCCTTGTTCCTTGCTGCTGACATGTTCACATTCATACACCAAAGCTACATATATATAGCTAGCTTAGCCTGGTCAGGCAGAGAGGTCCCTACCATATTGTACCTAACAAAGGGGAAATAAAATTGACTTTTAAAAAAAAGTCTCCTGTTGGTTTCAGGGATTTTGGTAAAACACCTCGTGCATGAATTGGGCGGTATGCTTGGTCCATAATGTATGTGTATCCTTGAAAGTCTCCTTTGGGTTCCTTGTTCTGATTCCCACTCTTAACATAATTCTCAAAAATTTGCTCCAGCTGAGAAGTTATCCATTTGGTTACTACAAGTACACATAGCTGGAGTACAGCAAAAAAAAGCACACCACAACTTGTTGGACTATTTCCATTACTCTACCAAGTAGGCTCGGAGATATGATCAACAGGTCTGATAAAAATACAACGAAATCAATTGAAATTGATTCTATAGATCTGGGGAAAGAGTTGGGGTTGTTTCCATGATCAGTTGTGAGTCATCAAGGCCATGAGAGTCATTATTTCGAAAATGGTCTTGAAGGAAATTCAGAGGATAATGGGGGATAAGGCAGGGAATTGGGGCTAGGTGTACAAAAAAGAATATGGAGTTTCTGCTCAGACTTAAGTTGTCTGTGGCACACAGATGCAATAAAAGCTCACCATCATTGTTAATTGACATCCACCCTATTGTCAGCCAGTGTGGCATCATGTAGGAAGTGACAAGGATGGATGTCAAAGAGCAGACAGGTCACAGTTGGTAGATCAGTTTCCATGTCATGGGTTCCTGAGTCTTCAGTCTGTTTGTGAAATCCAGATCTCCAACAAGGACATATGCCAAAGATTTGCTGTAAATGACAGAGTCTTGTTCCAGCCTGTTGTCCATCCCATCATTTGGATAGCCAAGCTTAACATCATCCATGGTGGAGTCTGAATCTGGGTCAGCAAAAATCTTGTTTCATTTGACATGATTTTGGGGACCAAGGTCTTGAAGATCCCCAGCATTAAGTGTCCCATAGCATATCTATCCTTGAGCTTGAGATGTAAGAGGTCTTTGATAATCCAGGCAATGTCGTGGTAATGATTGCTTTGAAATGTCTCCAAAAGAAAATAGAGCTTAGCTGTTTCAATGTCAAACAGAAGGGGATGGTGAGATTGCACACGATCAGAGATGAGTGGCTGGGATAGCACATGGATCAGAAAGTAGTCAATGCTCCATGTGAAATCTTCGAAGTACTGTCATCATACCATGTCAACATTATATCCATAATGAATGACAAGATCCTCGAGCTGAATAGGCAATGTGGAATTCAAGGTAGTGCAGCTAGATATTCAAGGATCCGCCTCTATGACCTTGCATTTAGCCCTACATATTCCTCCTGGCCCAAATCTCAGAATATTTGGAGATGATCTGGGCACACTAGGCCCCATTCACTGCCCAAAAGCAGATATTAGCCATAGCCTTTAAATAAAAGCATTTTCAACCATTTCTTTCTATCACTAATTGCTAACGAATTATTCTGGAAGATCTAGATATGTTTCAGGGCAATCTGCCCAGAACCCACTGAGAAATCTGCAATTCTGTCCTGGGGATAAAAAATGTCCAAAAAAGGAAAAAAAAATCGCTCACACCTTCGGTACTGCACTTAGCTGTAATGTCATATTCTGAAACATTCAAAATCAACACTTTGGACTTGTGTCATCTGAAGTACTATTCTGCTGCAGCACTTATTTCTTTGAATGTATATTCTGTTTCTCCATTTTTCCGTGGACTCTGCTGGAAGATCCTGTTCTCTAGAATTTGCTGTAGCATCAGATGAATTCCCAACCAAAAATATACTTGATAGTTTTCTTTGTTGAGATGCCCTCTTTGCAATGGCCCTCCTGAAATGGAATGATATTTAGTATGATACTTCATCCACTGAGTAAGACCTGCAAGACCTATGAGTTTTGCCAGAATTTACTTTCTTCAGGCAATTCCCACTAGTTTGGTTCAATAGGTAAATTAGAAACCTTCTGAAAAAAATTGGGTAAAATTGGTTTTAGTGGCTGGAAATCTTGTCTAAGCTAATTAACCTTATGCTTGCAGTGGCGGGGCTCAATCTAGTCTTAACAAGAGCTTCAATCTCTTTGGTACGTTCTGTAGACTAATCAGGCAGACAATGGAAAGCTAATTTGGATGACTGAGGCAGGGAAAGGATATAGGTTTCTTGCTAAACTTAGAACTTCAAGCACTTGGATGAGGATGGGTTTGAACTTGCTTGTCCCTACCATTGAGAAACCAAATAGATATGGAAGCTGAAGCACTGGCATGCAATGGAAAGGAATGGGGGAATGAGGGGAAATCACATGGATTGTAGAAAGAGTATAAATGACCTGCTGTATCTGGAGAAAGCATCTCCAAACTCCCCTAGTGATTTGCAGGGGCATGGAAACCCTTGGGGGTTTTGTACCCTTACCCCCAGGGGTAAGGGTAAGAATACAAGAATCCTGACCCTTGAAAACCCTTACCCTTGGTAGGGGTATGAAGGGTTTCTACTTATATGCTCCCATGGGCATGGTAAACTTCTTTCTGAAGTTGAAATAGACTCCAGGTACTGGGTTTAACTCAATGTGAAGAGATGATCAATAGTACTGCCAACTGCCACAGTGTTCAAGTGTAATCCTGTGAATTTCAAGTTTTGTCAATGATATTTGTATATTGAGTGAGGTTTACAGCTCTTTGCGGAACTTAGGGCACAGATTTTTTTTTTTTTTTTTTTTTTTTTTTTCCATTTTAGGATGTTTTTGATCCTTTTGAGTATATTTCCTACTGGAGGCTCATTTCTTGACTGTTTTCCTTGGGACATGGCCTGTTCAATTCAACTTAGAAATCCACAGTGCGCTACATTTTCAGAATTTTTATCAGAGCATTTGAAGACTTTTACAACAAAGATCTCTTATTTTTCAATGTTTTTGCTCTGAGATAGAGAGGACACCGTGTGGGGGCCTGAACTTTTGTCAGTAAGGACTTGAATATGATGTGAAGTATGTTATGTTGTCCGATTTTGAAGGAGATTTCCCAGTACAGTTATATTTGAGTTGGAAGTATCAGCTGTCAATAAATTGTAGTGCAGACAGTATATTGTCGCAATGTTTTTTGGGCTCAAATAACTGTTGTATCTCAGTTTGAGCAACACATCAATGCTCAGACATGTCTGATGTGCCTTGGTCTTGAAGAACACACCCAGGTCGTGCTTGCGACACACCTGAATGGGACATGTCACATTCACGTGCTGTCACTTGTAACAGGCCATGCAATTTACCTCCTCACTTTGTTCCAGCTTCAATGGGCTACCAGGTCGCTCTACATATCTCATTGCAAGATGAAAGGCAGCGCCTGCAGCCTCTGACCCTCTGGAAGCCCTTACCAGCGACTCTGCAGCTCCACTTTCCAGAGATGTCGACTTCAATGATGCATCGACAGATGCAGATTTCATTCCCGGTGGAGATGGGGATTATAGTGATGACCCTGCCCTCACTCCCCCACCTCATCTTCTTGAGAAAGAGACTCAGAACCAATCTGCAGTGGTATCTATCACTGATTCCAGTGATACTGGTGGTGTGAAGAAAAAGAGAAAGAAGCCCATGGCAAAGGGCAAAGGGAAGGCAAAGGTGGTACCATGTGAGAAGGAAACCAAGGGTCAGGACCCCGAGGGTCAAAGTGCGTCTGCTCTCCACTGTATTACCATATCTTTGCTGAGGAATTACACTTCCAGAGCTGGTGCTCTTGATTCCTCAGGCAACAAGTGAGGGGATGCAGTGCGAAAATCTGACTCATGCTACCATGTTTCTGGAGGCCCTGGAGGTCATCCATGTGACAATTGGCTGTGCCGATGTTCCAGTGAAGCCTAGCCTATCATACAAACTGTCCACCGCCATGCAGAAGGCCGATTCAATCAATCTGACTTTACAGGCAGATTGGGAGGGCTGTCTTGAGGAAGTCACAGATGCGGAGAGGGCAAAGAAAGCTATATCAGTGTGGATCTTGATTTCTGAACAGGTAGGTTCATCAGCTTGATGAATTCAAATGACTAACACAACATAGTATCTTCTCTCTTTGCATGTCAAGCTGGGTAAAAACAGAAGCAGCAGCAAAGGTAAAAAGGCTAAGATCACTGATTCTGGTGACAATGATTTGACGAGGGCCTTGGAGTCATGGAAAAAGAGTGTAAGTTCCTGGAACAGATCCAGAAGCATCATGGAAACTGTCAGTTGTGTGGACCTTCAAAGGCATGCAAAATCAATGTATCAGCCAATCATCATCAGTTGTCAAATAACCAGTTGCATGGCTGGGCTCATTCTTTGGTTTGGATTCCACTGTCTACTCACCTTATCGTACAGTGCTAATTTCATTTCTAGGCAGCAGGAACACATGCCGTTTCATTGGTCACACCATGCAAGGACAACCTTTTTGGGATGTTCTTCAAAAACTTTGGACCCTAGAATCTACTGGCAGCTCCCAGCACCCAGCCACTGGCTCAGCAACTGTTTGGACCCATGGGGGGTACATGCTGATGAATGTCATGAATCTTTACTTCATGCCCTGGGCCGTGCCTGGGGCTGCTGCACCATTCATCGCCCCACCCCAGCCAGGTATGCCAATCGCTCCCACACCGATTTCAGCACCAAAGATGACTCCCAATGACCACTCCTCTCACACCTTTTTCTCAGTACTAGCGACGGCATTCCCTTCGAGTGACCCCCCGACATGGGTGCAGTGCACTGAATCCCTATCCTGAGTTCGATCACTTTCTCCATGATCTCCACATCTATCAACCACGACACAAATTGCTCAACTACAGTGCAAACTTTGCAGAACTCAATTTCTACAATATCGATGAGATCACTAAACTCAAAACTCCGGCAGAGATCGAGTGTGTGGCCTCCATCTCTCTTGGAAACACCACATTCTTGTTGGAACAGGTGAAGGCAGAGATGAAGCAGATTGATTGTGCGTGTAAATAGAGTGCACAACCTTTGTGCTTTCCTGTCATTACTCATTCATCACAGTCCTTACATGCATAGCTGCTTACTTTGAATCAATATACCATGTTCACGATTCAGTCACTGCACTGTCTAATCTCCACTACCTAATAACCTGAGTGGCAGAACCAGGCACGTGGTTTTCATGGCATGACAATTGGGAAGCAGCTTGTGTGGCCTGTTACAAGTGACAGCACATGAATGTGATGTGCCCTATTCAGGTGTGTTGCAAGGGCAGGTGTGTTCTTCAAGACCAAGGCACATTAGACATGTCTGAGCATTGATGTGTTGCTCAAACTGAGATACAGCAGTTTTTTGAGCCCAAGAAACATTGTGACAGGCAACATACTGTCTGCACTACAATTTATTGACAGCTGCTGTGCTTGGTATCCCATCAGGAGCCAGTCTGCATTGTCAAATATTTTGAATGGAGGAGATCTACATCCACCATGCATCATTATGAGTTTATGAAATGTTTACTACCATATGTAAGTCCACTGTCCCAAAATTCCGGCTTGATTGAATCTGTTCTGGGCATGCTAGACAGCATTCAAGCCCTGGACAGCCCTTTTTGTGAAATCATGCACAATAAAATATTTTCACTTGTTTTTTTCTATCACTTATTGCACATAAATTCTATGAGGAAACCTGGCTAGGTTTCACCTCAACCTGATAGAAACTTTCTGAGATATGGGGAATCTTTTCAAAATATCCCAAAATGATTTTTTTTGCTCACACCTTAAGTACTGTCATTAGCTGTAAATGTTGCACTAAGGAGGTTGAACATCCTGTTATAGATTGAAAATACATGTGGACTTTCATTTCAGGGACTCAGGTGCTGTATGCAAGATACCCTTGTCACGATCTGTTCTATTGGATTTCCATCAGACACTGTCAGACTTACTAATCGTCAACTCCAACTTTGCCATGGGCTCTTATTATCATGAACACTCTTCCACATTTATGCGCACATATGATTCATCATGTGATCATGGAGGTCTCGGACCTCTGCTCCTTGACAATTACCTTATTGTTCTTTCTAAATTCTTCATCCCCATACATACTATAATTAGTTTATTGTTTTAATTGTTTCGCGCGGAAATATCTCAGACTCCGAAATTAGTATATATATTGCCATGTACATATGTTTATCTCAGTTTGAATATCGACTAAGATTGTGCCCTATCTCTGTCTCACTCTCAATCTGTCACTTCTCGAAATCAGGCCTTGGGCATAGGGAAAGGTGCAGCGTACGAGCTTGTCGGCACCTGCCTCGGACCTCTGTTCGGACTCCATCCGGACTTCACATCTATCTACGAAGTTTTATCACAAGAGAGTCCCGTCCATATTGCTCACTTCACCTCTTCATCTTGATAGAATGTTCCGGATTTCTGTCGGCCTCTGAGAGTAACCGACTCTAGACAACCCTTGCCAAAACCCCCAAGGGTTTGGAAACCCTGGGGTAATAGCAATACCCTTCAAAATACCCTTACCCTACCCCTAGCCTTGCCAGGGATAGGGGTTTTTGGAGGGTAAGGGTAAGGATACAAGGTTCCACACCTGAGGGTTACCCTTGCAGATCACAACTGCAGAGTGACCATACAAGCTTGCAGAATGAGTTATGTAGGGCCTTGCAGAATGAGTCCTTGATGATGACTTCAGTATTTATAGTAGTGCTCAGGCCGTTTATGGCCTATGTGGCTACTTTGCTAAATGCCATCAACAGAGTATGTATGTCGGTAGTGCATTGCCTTTTTGGGCCCCCACGCTCTGCCCCCAAAATGGAAGCCAGGGATTGATGCAAAAGTGCCCAAACAAAGTCGGAGGGTGCATAGAAGCAGTGAGCTCAGTGTGTGTGGGTGATATGCGACCATGAGGTGTACTGGTTGTCAAAATTGGTGGGAAGTGGGTGGTATGCTCCATCAACGGATACGCTGGAAACGGGAAGTGGTCCCAAGGATGAAAGAGAAGAGGTGGCATAGGTGAAAGAGGTTGGAAAGAGGAGTGCATAGGCATAATGGAGCGCACTGGGCTATGTGGCCAAGTCTTGAGTGGGATGAGCCCCTGATGCAGGGCAACTACGTCAAAGGCCCAGAAATGAGTGTGGGTGTGTCGAGTGGCACTGCCAATGCCAAGTCTCCAGCCATTCCACATCCCTCTCCAGTGCACAGGGGATGCTGCAGAGTGCCAACTCGATACCCAGTTGGTGGATGAAGAGTTGTTGAGAGCAGGGGGTGTTGCTGGCGGTGCCACCCAACCTGATTGTGGTGGTTTGTGATCAAGAGAGTTCCCAAATGAGTCCCTAATGTGCAGAGTGACCATACAAGCTCCAGACTGAGTTTCCGATATGTAGAGTGTCCATAGGCCCTTTCAGAATGAGTTTCTGGTATGCAGAGTGACAACACAAGCATGCAGACTGGGTTTCCCATATGCAGAGTGACTGTAGGACCTTGCAGAACAAGTTTCTAGTGTGTAGAGTGACTGTACAACCTCACAGAATGAGTCTCTAGTGTGCAGAGTGACTGAATGACCTTGTGGAATGAGTTTCTAGTGTGCAGAGTGATTGTACAAGCTTGCAGACTGAGTTTCTCATATGCAGAGTGTCTGTAGGCCCTTGCAGAATGACCATAAGAGCTTGCTGAATAGGTACAGAGTGAGTATCTCAGGTTTAATTTGACCATAGGTGTTAACAGAGTGGTTGGATTGTGCATGGGGTGCATTCCTAGACTGCAGAAAGTCTGTATGAGCTTGGGGAACAGATGCAGAGCAAGTTCCTCCGGTGCAGATTGACTTGCAGGAGTTTGTGGAGTGATTGAATCATGCATTGGGTGCATTCCTGGACTGTGGAGTGGATGCGGAACAAGTTCCCCAGGCATGGATTGACTTGTAGGAGCTCACAGAGTATGGAGAGTATCTTGCTATTGCAGAGTGGGCCATCCCTGTGCAGGGTTAATGTCTTGAGTAGGGGTCAAGCTTGTTGATATTGTGGGAAAACATAGTGCAGCCTCACAACATGCTAATTGCTCACTCAGTGGTTCAGCTTGCTTATAGATTACAGGAACACGACTGCTAAGTTGGAGTAGACCATCCCACAGAACTTATAGTTACAAGGAGGGTTGCTTTAAAGGCAACAGATAGACTGGAACATTGGGGCCAAGCCTCTCACATTGTTAGCTTGACTGATAGCAACATGCACCCAGACATTTCTTATCTCTGTTTAACCATTTGTAAAATTGTATAAAAGGTGTAGTTTACTTTGTTTGTAGGCAGTGAATCTTACCCCCACATTACGGTGATAAGCTGTGAATATGCTATACCCTAAAAACACACATTTTGTGAATCAAACATATAAGCATTTCACACTTAGATCCCTAGCAGATCAGTATTACTCCGAAATACTGATTCTATAATCATGCTTCACTTATATAGACCAGACATATCTATTTAGAATTACGCCTTTACATGTAGGACTTCTAGAAACAGGTCTGAGGTGAGATATATTTATCTGGATGGACTACACAATACAGAGTAGCATCTGAGAGGAGGTGCATTATTATTAAAGAACAAGGAGCTAGCAGTATAAGACAGATACTCTCTCTATAATTGATTTAATCTGAAGGGCAGTCTCAAGAATCAGGGTGGTCATAATTTATGATGTACCTGGTAAACCAGTTATCAATGCACCGATGCCCAAGTGGTTCATTTTCAATCAGAGATTCAATCTCGGCAGTCCCCAGCATTAAGGTTTTGAACCAAGACCTCCTAGAAACCATTAGAATGGGACTCAGCCCCTAGACAGGCCTAGGACCTGTCAAGACAAGCAATAGGAACAATATATGTTCTTGGCAGCTGACTCTGCAATTCAGTGGATGTATATTGTCCCTCGAGGTGTGCATAAACACATATCCTGGACAGGGAGGGGCAGTACAACCAAGAAATATCTTGATTGCCAAAGTACAAGACCAGCCTGATTATTTGAGTGCATGCTCTGGGAGACTCTTTATCAAATTGTTCTCTTCCTCCAAAAACTCAACCCTCTCTTTCAACTTCCTGATCTTCTCCTTGGAATCCCCTTCAGAGCTCTGAGTTGCTGCCTCCTCATGCCTCTCCTTCAGGTCGCACTTCTGTTTTTTTCTCTCTCACAGCATATGGTGCACAATTGTTGGGTGGAGGAGTTCTCCACGGTGCATTCGTGGTTATTCTGTTTTCAGCGAGTGCAACCTGTGTAAAGTCAAATTCGGAAGTCGCTCAGACCCTCCAAGGTACTTACAGATGCTAGTGTTGTTGTTGGTGTTGCTGGACGATCTGATGGGGACTGTGGTTCTACTGGATGCAGGGTAGTATTTGCAAGTAAAGTAGTGTTCGTCCTCTGGAGGGAATGAATTTTACAGCCTTAAGTTGAGATGGAAGGCTCAAGTCTTGTACTAGTTAAGAATCTTCTGTGCCTGTTTGAATGATAGTTAGTTGGCTAATGTGATACTTATGATATGTCTGATGGGGGTCCGGAGTTCTGAATAATATTGTTTCACACTACTGGTACATGGCGGAATTGTCTCCACTTGCGTATGAAGCACTAGGTCGCCCTTTTAAAGACCTGTACCCTTCACCGGATATGTTGATACGAATCTGGGGCCTTCTCAGAGGATAGATGGTGAATTTCATTCTACAGGCAGAGCTGTTAAAACACCTCTGTCACGATGGGGGTTCACTTCCTAAGTCTCCAAGGATATGTAGTTTTTATGGGATTAATGGAATGGACACTGTCCACTCATGAAAGCAAGCAGAAGAAAGATGTTCGTAGGTCGATTAAACATAGTAGGTGGATGCTTCAACAGGCCATGTGGAGGATGTGGATGGCTCCTCGGAGGGTCCGCACACTTCGAAACACTAATATTGTCGATAGGTTATGAAGTGGAGAATGGATCTGGGTAATTGATTTGTTTCTGCTCAGTCATTTGGTGTCAGAGTGGATCTGTAGCAAGGACTGGCGCCGTACCGGAGCTTGTTTGGAGCTTTATGGTATAACATCTGTTGGTGGGCAGTGCCCCTCAGGACCTGAGAGGACTGAGGAGTTGTGAAGTCCCTAAAGGACAACACTTCTGGGGATTATTCTTGTTTTTTAGAATGGAGGATGAATAAAGAAGAAAGCCCCTGGTGACCAGTGAACTCTATAGATTGGCAGGTTCCTACTATTCTGCTCTAGTCTAGGACTGTAACAGAAAGCGGGGGATTTCGGAGATGCTTTCTCCAGGAACAGTGGGTGGTATCTATACAGTTTCTAAAAGTCCATGTGATTTTCCCTTATTCCAACAACTCCATTCATCTTTCCGACAATCAGGAACAAGTCCCCCCCTCTTCCTGTTCTCCTCCCTAGTTGTGCAGAATCATTTTATGAGCTCGCAGACTGAGTTCCTAGTTTGTGAAAGGATTCTGCGAGCCAGCAGACCGCATAATTGTTGATCGGACTTGGTTGTAGATGGTCGCAGAGCACCTGGAGCCAGCAGACAGTGCAATTCATGGTCGGACTTGGTCATAGATGGTTGTGGAGCATGGTGAAGTAATTCTGGAGCCAGCAGACAGTGCAATTCTTGGTCGGACTTGGTCATATATGATCGCGGAACATGGTGGAATGACTCTGAAGCCAGCGGATGGTGCAATTCTTGGTTGAACTTGGTCGTAGACAGTTGCAGAGCATGGCTGAGTGACTCTGGAGCTGGCAGATGATGCAATTCTTGGTCAGACTTGGTTGTAGACGTTCGTGGAGCATGGCGGAGTGACTCTGGAGCCGGCAGACAATGAAATTGTTGGTCGGACTTGGTCATAGACAATCACAGAACATGGTGGAATGATCCTGAAGCCAGCGGACAGTGTAATTGTTAGTCGGACTTGGTCGTAGACAGCCACGGAGCATGGCAGAGTGACTCTGGAGCCAGCGGACGATGCAATTCTTGGTCAGACTTGGCTGTAGACAATTGCAGAGCATGGTGGAATGATCCTGAAGCCAGCAGACGGTGTAATTGTTGGTCGGACTTGGTTGTAGATGGTTGCAGAGTGTGGTGGAGTGACTCTGGAACTGGTGGACGATGCAATTCTTGGTTGGACTTGGTTGCAGACAGTCAGGAGCGTGGCGGAGTGACTCTGGAGCCAGCAGACGATGCAATTCTTGGTCAGACTTGGCTGTAGACAATTGCAGAGCATGGTGGAATGATCCTGAAGCCAGCAGACGGTGTAATTGTTGGTCGGACTTGGTTGTAGATGGTTGCAGAGTGTGGCAGAGTGACTCTGGAACCGGTGGACGATGCAATTCTTGGTTGGACTTGGTTACAGACAGTCAGGAGCGTGGTGGAGTGACTCTGGAGCCAGCGGACGATGCAATTCTTGGTCGGACTTGGCTGTAGACGATCACAGAGCATGGTGGAATGATCCTGAAGCCAGCAGACAGTGTAATTGTTGGTCAGACTTGGTTGTAGATGGTCATGGAGCATGATCTTATGTGCAGGACATTGCAAGACAAGACCGTGTGGGTTGGTGTCTTGTGTATGTTCACAACGGTGGGCAAACATAGTGCAGCCTCTCAACGACATTGGTTTTGGATCAACTTGAGGGATTTTTCATGAAGTTGGATTTCCCATTCCTCGGAGTCTCCACTTTATATGTTTTTGATTGAAGTCACAGGACATCCTGTGATGTTCCAGAACATTGTCTGAAGCCTCTTGAGAGGGGGATACTGTTATATCCATGCCAAGTTCAACATTCGGATCCCATTCAGAGCTCTGAGACCCCTCAGAGACTCCGAAGATGACAAAAGGGTTTTTACACAATGAAGGTCTTCTGAGTGTTTCCCTTATTGTCTTGATGCATTACTCTCGGATTCTGACATCAGCCTCGGAACCTTACTGGAAGGTCTTATTGTTATACAGATTTGACTTAGTAAGAATTCCCACTCTTTTGTTTTACTATTGTTATGCTTCAACAATTAGAAGTACTAGTATAAAAGCTATGTAGTTTTCATCATGTATCCTCAGTTTGGAAATCACATACATTACTGTGTTCTGACTTCTACGCACTGGGTCGGACCTCTGTGTCACCTCCAAGTCCTCCCCAAACCTACTTTGTCTTGCTGTGGTCTGCAAGCCAGGTAGTCGCACACTCTCAGTAGTGCCTGCGAGAACAACTGTTCAGTACCTCGGACCTCTGAACCACCTCCGAGTGACTTCCCTTTGGAGTCTCCGAGTCCCTTTGGCTCAGCTCTTAACAAATTTCCAGTTGACAGTGAGAGTTCCTGGGTAGATAACAAGATTAGAAAGGGGCCAGGCTATCTGCTGAGATGATGAGGAGAAAACCAGACATGAACAGTGTTGAACGAGTACTTGACAGCATGGATTGAAGCAGAACTGACAAAGCTCTTGGCTTTGTTTTATTGTGGATACCAGATCAGAATTAAGGAAATCACAAGATCAGAGTCAGGCCAGTTGATCGCCGTCACATAACTTGTGATCACAGGCACCAAATGTCGCGAAACTTGGTGAGCACCAACGTCTGAGGTCCCCCTCCATCCTCGTGTAATAATATTTCACATTGGGGTGGATTGACATCTTCTATAAGGTAAGTGGCCGGCTCCCTAGTCTGGCCAGGTTGGCAGTCACTGATAGTAGAAGCTCCCAAAATAGGAAATATTTGAGGAGGGTTTGGGATCCAGGCCTCTAGCCATAGTCACCCACACCAACACAAGCAAATAACATGTCTTTCTCAGATTGCTCTTTCAGTTGCATCTCAGTCATGCCAAAAAATGTCTGCTCCACATATTCATCAGTCCTGTTGGCTCTGCAGTCCTTGAAACATGTGTTCAAGTCTGATCCTATAAATTAAAAGACAGCCACTACATGTAAAAAAGTGTGACACTCATGTGAAAACATGACCAGCTTGCAGTGGTCACTGGCAATGCTATGGGATTTGATGGTGCTTACGTAACATAGGCAGGAAGCAGAAATGGTGGCAAATGTCATCGGCTGTCTCTGTGGCCTTGTCCACCCACCTTGGTAACAAACTGTGTGGGAGGGAAAGTTTTGATTTCGGATTATGAAGGGAATGTCTCAAGCAGATTTTTTATTTTTGCCCCCTCCACTTTAATATGATTTCAGATTAGTTTCCAAAACATATTGTTTGAAATTCTGTTCAGGACATTCCCTTGAGAATGGCTCTGCATGGTATCTGTAATTTTTCCAGAATTGAATCTTGAGTGTGGAAGGTGGTATAGCTGGCCAAAGGACGAGGGGAAATCAGTGGGATCACTGATTACATAGCCCATCAAAATACTGATTTCACTGAGTCTGTAGTCCTCAAGGGGTACTCATGACTGAAATTTTTGACACGACATTGATTTTGGGTGTAAAACAACCCAAAAAGGTCAAAAATGAACACTAGAAGTTGAAGCAGACAACGGTTCATGAGTTATGGGCAATTTTTCATCAATTTTCCAAAACTCAAAAACCGATTTTTTTTCTGAACAGATCGAATGATTCTGAGCAACTTTCGAAAAAAATTTCAAGGCCTTTGGACCCTACCTAGTGACGATCAGTCACATCAATCACCATATATAGTGTGTCACGCACCTTATATAGTAACACACATAATCCTCTCTTGCGCAACAATGGTGCACTGGATTTATTTTTGGTGTTCATTTTTGAACTTTTCAGGATATTTTACATCAGAAATCAACGTCATGTGAAAATTTTCAATCCTGCATACCCCTTGGTAGTCCTTCAACAGTCTGGCAGCCCCAAAAATATTGTATACTTGTTCATATGCATGTATAAACTATTTCAGGTACCTCACATTTTTTTAAATGCTTTGTGTCCACTACAATGGCCAAAGGATCACATTTGCCATCAAAATCACACATTTGGGTGAGAGACCAAATATGTACAAATGGACATTTCTGTGAGTGCAGTTGCCAGTGACCACTTGCAGCAAGAGGTGAGTGATCTCTGGATCATCAAATACAATTATGTCAGCTGATGATCAGCCAGTGATGGCCGACAACTGCTTCAGCAGCTTTCCAGTTGCTACTCAGCATGCTGGAGATATTCTTTTCACATTAGAATGGCTACAGAGAGTGAACTAGGCACTATAGCCAGGTAGTTGAGCCTGGGTTCGATAGAAACACTGGTAGTCAGATTTGATGTGCTGATGGCAACTGCCTTTTCTGGGGGGGGGGGGGGGGGGGGGGGGGGGGGGTCATGGGGGTCATGGGAAGTATTGGCTGATCCAGAGATCACTCACCTCTTGTGGGCGCCGGCAATGCAGTACTATTTCAAACTCTGCTCGGGGCTTAATCCGGCCAAAACAATGGTTCCCAAATTGTGTTGCATATGTGGGCTCAACCACTGGAAATATGGCCATACATAATAGGGCAATTCTGTTCTATATGAACCTAGCTAGGAAATGTCCAGAGTGCTTTTTTTGTTGGGTTCTTCACCAGGCCGAAACACTTTGTCCCGGCCCATTGGAGATGCGGAGAAAAAATATTTCCTGGACATTTCCTCCGTATGAAGGTCTAAATTGAACCCCAGCTTTGGTTTTCGTCGATATCGGCCATATGTGGCCAGAATTTGGCATCAAAAGTGACACAAATATGGCAAGCCATGTTATACACGTGACCTTTCCACTCACTTCTGGTGATGCAAGTCCATCGAATAGGTATGTTTAAAAATCATTTGAAGGTGCCAGAGTCTAGTGTATATTATTATTTGAATGGATTGTGAGGAGAGCATGCTATTTTCTGAGACAACACTAGATGCCTCATATATTCATTTGGCCTGGTATGTCCTCTCTTGAGCGTGATATTCATCCATTTACCTCTCATGACTCATTTCAATGCCTCAGAAGTATATATCAATGCCTCGAAGACCCCCATGTGTAGTGGAAAACCAGTGAGCATTCAAAACCGTGCTCTTAGTGAGAACAAACAAGGACAAATAGCATGGCTGGGAACCGTCAATTGCCGGTGCCCACCTCTTGACTTGCAGTGGGACTGGGCAGCGATCACATTTTGATGGGCTGCTTACTAAGTGTATAGCCACCTCAGATCGCGCCGCTGGAATCAATATCTCGATGAATATACAAGCGAGTCCAGAGATGAATGAATACAGGATATTTGAGTTGAATATATTTCTAAACACCTTTGAGATACATTTCTGGCAGGTAGGTAGTAGTGAGTTCAAGCCAGACACATATATTCAATCAGTTCTAAACATCATTCCTCCATTTCAACATCCTCCTCAACCTCGAAGTCCTCAATAATCACCACGATCGGTGCAGAATGCACTGCGGGCACTTCGGGTACCAGATTAGCACTGCCATGCTCATGGGAGTATGCACTCAGTATGCACAGTAGCTTCAAGGTTGTCAAATTGATACAATATCCTTCAGAGTAGTTCCCCATAGTTAGTGAGGAAATATATGCACCACTATAGAACACACTTTTCCAATATTTACAGTCAAGGACAACATCCGTTGGGTTGCAGAGGCACACAAAAACTGACGCGACGTGCTATGTCACACAATGTCACGCGTTTGGTAACGCTCGCGCGAGGACGCGTTTTTGAGGCACATGAATGCTTTCCTCGCTTTCCTCTGTTTCAGATGTTGAATAAATCAACTGAATCTGTGTTTTGGCCGAAGGATTTTTTCTAATCTTGCCATATGGTCTTCCCTCTATATGTATCTACACCAAATTTGGCTTCTCTCGAAATCCGTTCGGCCAAAACACAGGCAGGCTAATTCGGGTGGACTTTGCCTCTCAAGTCTGGCAGCATGATGGCAACAGCAGCCAAAAAATGGGTCAGTGTTTGACCATCACATTTTGGCGGGGTGACTTCATCAATAAACAAGTACAAACACTTTGGCCATTTGGACCGCGTTGCCCAGTCCCACTTGCAGCACAAAGTGCCACTATCATGTGATCTCTCAGGTCAGTGCTAGTGGTTTTCACCACCTTGGAACAAAAAGTCGATTTGCACTGGGGTGATTAGAGTAAAGTTGTAGAGCTTCAAAAACACTACAACATTTGTATAGCGCACTTTTCAATGGCTTGATTATGTAATCTAAAAAACACGAAATATTTGTCAAAAGCCAACAAGTTTGGTAAATTCAAATATATTCTATTACCCTTCTTCTGCTACTTTTCCTCTGCATTTGTTCAATGTAGGTAAATCCCAAATTTCCTGTCTTCTGTAGGGACCCAAACACTCCTCCCAATACTCCACAGCATGCTTGCATTGCTGCTCACTGTGCTCAGAGGCAAGATGATCTTACAGTCATTCACAATGGTCCTTTTTCCAGGTCAAGGCTCATTCACTCTCTCCTCCCCATTGTGCTCACTGCTCAGATGCCTATGTCTCTTCTTTCCACTCTCTCAGTTTCCCCTGATGTTTCCTGAGTCTTTTGGCTCCATTTACCCCTGTCTTGTGCATATTTTCAAATTCATCTCTCATTTTAATTTATCTACTCTCTCCCTGTTTTGTGCATGGTAAATTCAGATATATTGTGAGATTCAACTCATCGGTGGAGAACATCATAGCAAGACTCCATTTATTCCTCACATCACCATCACTCTTTCTGCTGAGGATATCCCATTTGCTATGAAATGCTGGCAGTGTAGGGCTCTAACTTGTCCATCCTGTTTTATGGGATGGGTGTTGATGGCTGTTTTTTGAGCAACCCATACTGTAACTGCCCCATAATGTAAATCCTCAGGCACCTCTACAGATGGGTCCCATCCATATGACCAGTTACAGTTGGAGGGACGGGTTTATTCAGGGGATGTCCATTTTCAGAATTATGTTGGTCATTGACTGCCTGAGATCCAATGTAAGCAGGGGGATTGTCAAGAATATTCAAGTAGGTCACATTTGAAATGAACAAACATAATAGCCATTGTTTTTCATGCCATGTAGTAGTAGTGGTGATGGTATTCATGATCAGCATCAACTCAAATATATTGGAATGATACCTCCTTCTCCTCTGAGTCTGTCAGGGCCTTTTTGAAGGCCATGCACCACCACCATCCTTGTCTTGAGGAGAATAAGAGCTGAATCAGCTCAGTTTTCAAACTTGCATGGCACAAACCAGTTGTGTCTCACATCTGTTCAACAGCAAGCCAAGCAGAACCTGCACATAGGTATACTACAGTTACTTGGGGCAAAAGAAATCATCATACTTACCTGTAATACAAAGAACATCGCAGACAACCTGACACGCCAGTGAGTTTTGTTATGACTACACTTAAATGACACCCTGTAGACCCATAAACAGACAGGTACAGGTACCCCACCCATGGGTTCACCTGTCCCATACCCAACCTGTAGCAGGATCTCATGAATGGCTCTATGGACAGGGGCATTCCCATAGTGACAGCCCTTGAAACCGTCGAAAACATCAATGGGTCAGAGCCTGGAGATTCAGCCTATGAGTGTTAGTGCCAAAGGCATGGGCCCTACGAAGGCACAGGTCCTACACTTAGTCATAGTATTCAAAAGCTAAAATACTGAGATTAAGCCTGTGAGTGTTAGTGCCAAAAGCACGGGTCCTACCCTTGTTCTCACTAAAAGGCTCCTACATCAGCCTGGCAGGCCCAGCACATTGCATAGTGGATCTGCTACTAGCAGAACTTCCTCACAATAGGCCAGGGCGAAGATTCAGAAGAGTTGCAAAGACAAGTCCCACACCAGGCTCTAGTCCTACCAGCCTGAGTTTGATGAGACAGAAGACAAAGTTCCACTGGTGAGGTTTTCAGCAGCTGCCTCAGAACTATGTGCACTTGAATGGTGTCCTTGAATTTTTTCTATAATACATGTATCCCATGCTGGCAAAACGATCAAGCTTCATACATAAGATTATGGCAGTCTATGACTCTATGATGACACACCACTGCACTTCTGCACCACTAGCACCTCCCACACATATGCTGCTTAAGTTGTGCACATGATGATGCACAAACAGACCATTGACTCTGTCCCCCACAAGGTCTCAGTATCTCAATGCCCACCACATCAAACCAAATTTAAAGAACATGGATGGATTGATATTTGAAGCAAATCAACTCAGGTACCAGACCATTTTGGTAGCTCAGACAAAGCCCAGAATCATTTTTTAAACTGCCAGTTGGCTGTTGGCAAACACTTTATGCAGGGTTCAAGGGCTGTCTGAATTACATGGCAAACCTAGAGGTCATCAGAATCCAACAATCTGCCAGACCATTAGTCTAGATTTCCTTGATGGCCTGATGTGGGCGGTCAGGTTTCGGAGTTATCAATAACATGTGACCTGAAAACAACACCACATACGCTCAGACGCGCCCGCGACCAACGCGACATCCGTGCGCCAATGGCGTCGGCATGGCTTCTTCTGACGGTTTTCTTGCTCTTGAGTGCTGCTTATGCCCATGCCTTCGCTTTTTCATCTCCCGAGGGCTTTACTCTGGTCCGAAAGATCCTACTCGCCGCCCTCCCGACTTTTGACCCGCACACCTACCAAATGGATGGAATTTGCAAAGTTCTCGACAAGGTGGACCTGGTGGCCGTTACCCC
Source organism: Mycena sp. CBHHK59/15 (assembly GCA_029204085.1). Taxonomy (NCBI): domain Eukaryota; kingdom Fungi; phylum Basidiomycota; class Agaricomycetes; order Agaricales; family Mycenaceae; genus Mycena; species Mycena sp. CBHHK59/15. The sequence continues at coordinate 26,018 of JARGXW010000686.1, forward strand.
AACCGGATCCGGCAAGACAGGATTTCTTTTCTTGACCATCATTGTCATGAGTGCCATCGCCGCGAATCCGTCACTCTGTCCGACCGTGGTATTTCCCAAAGATCCTGTGATTGTTGTCGTGTGCCCAACCAACTCAATAGAACAACAAATGGTTAGCCCTATGGATATTTTTGCGTCTCTGTGCCGGAAACTGATGGATTACAGGAGGAGAATATGGCTAAACTCGGAGTCTCCGCGGTGATGATAAATGCGGACTCCGTCGTGTCCGCCCGCCTTCGTGGGGAAGATCTGTGGATCAAGGCATGCGCTGGCATATCCATGATCATTCTGGGCCCGGAGCAGCTCATTTCGAAGGGGTTCCAGGACTTGCTCAAGCATGAGCCTTTCTTCGACCGTGTTTGCGCGCTTGGAGTAGATGAGATCCATCTCCTCCTGCTTTGGGGTCTAGCATTTCGCAAGGCCTTCACACAGATCGGCTTCATGCGGGCGCATTTTCGTTCCGGCATCCCCATGATTGGCTTGACGGCAACGCTTCTGTCGGATTCCAAGGTGGCCGATGCCATCTTCGGCATGCTTGGTGTCAACCGCGGGGAATTCTACCTGATTCGGCGGTCAAATTCACGTCACGACATTCAGATCTTATTCCGTACGCTCCATTCGGGAATCGACGGCCTCTACTTCCCCGAATTTGCCTGGGTACTCAAGAATCTCGACAAAACCATCATCTTCGCCGCGACGATCAGCCTCGTTTTCCGAATTAAAATCTACCTCGACTCTCTCCTCCCTCCAGGCGTCGATCGCACCCTCCGTGTACGGACATACCACTCGCTGAACTGGCCCGACGAGAACCTGGAGACCATTGCACTATTCAAGTCTGATCCGTGTTGCCAGATCATCGTCACGACGAACGGGTTAGCGCAGGGGAACGACATTTCAGTCATAAAGACTGTCATTCAAGTGGGAGAGCCGGAGAGTGCGGAGATGTTTGTCCAAAAGCCCGGACGCGCACGCCCGAACGTTGACGATCCCCGCGCTATTTTCTATATCTCCACGATGCACCAGGCAAAAGCGCTTACTGTTCTCGCGCAGTCCGACGCTGAGAACGCAGCAGATGCGAAGAAGGACGGCACCGTAGCGATGGATCGACCGGTGGCCCAGATCATCGCCGCGCACTGCAAGCCTTTTATTCAGGATGAGCTCTACGACAACCCTGAAGCAGACTCACCTTGCGTCTGCAAGTCCTGCCTTGCTCATTCCCCAGCTACACGTCCAGCTGTCTGCCGCTGCAGCGGCTGTCTCCCCGAAATTTCGGCAGAACTCTATGGCCCTCCGCCGAAGCAGAAAAAGCGCCGTCCGATATTCCGCAGTCACAGCGGCTCACCAAACCTATGAAAGCAGCGGGGACCGCGCGGCTCGAGGCATTTCGTCTCATGATCTGGTTTGAGGCCTCGGATTGTGCTATGGGCCTCACACCGCTCACGGAGTTCCTCCCCGACGTCCTGATAAAGCAGGACGTCATGATAAAGCACATTCTCGACAACTTTGCGCGGTACAAACAACTCACGGACATTTCTGATACTGTTCGGGGCGTCGCAGGCATGGTGGACCAAGACGAACGGCTGTATAGCGTTATTCTCGAGCTTAAAACAACGTTCGCTCAGATGAAGAAGGACAAAGCGGCCGCTTCGAAAAAGAAATAAGAGGTATGTCACAATTAATCGGCCTCTTCTATCACTCCTGTTGCGTCCTCCTCGTCTTCTTCTCTCACTCCCGTTGTGTCCTCCTCTTCCTCCTCCCTCCCTTCCGGTCCCAGCATATCCTCCCCATCCGGTCCCTGCATCATATCCCTATCATCCACCACCAGCTGACCATCGATGACAGCCACAGATCCTCACGTCGCATTTTGAAAGTTCTCCATGTCGGACTCATCGTCTGATTCGCCTGAGGACGTCTCGCACTCGTCCTCCGAGTCCTCCTCCTCATCTACCTCCTCCGACTCGTCCTCGACCGTCGCAGGCGTTGCTGGCTCAGGTGTTGTCGGCTCAGCAGGGCGTCTAATTTGCCGTGTCCGTACTGATTTTTTAATCCATTTGTCGAGGCCACCGCTCCGAAGTTTCTTGATCCCTTTAGCAAAACAGTCGGTGTCACGATCATCGATCTGCCTCCCCAAACGGCGCGAGTGCAGCTCTTCCATGCAGTAAGTGTTGAGCAAAATCCGCATCTCCGGATCGGAATGCGGGTCCGTGTGCTTTTTCGACTTTTGCTTCATTCCCGACCCAGTGCGCCATGCCAGTTTGAGCTCCGCAATGTGGCGCAGATTGCGGGATACCACATTCCGAATGAAATTGTCATCAAACTGAGCGTTCTTGTGTTGCACAACGTCCTCCAAAAGACGATTGAAGAACTCAACGACGTAATCTCCCTCTTCGAAGTGCCTGGCGAGTCCAGTGAGGTTGATCAAGAGACACAAGAGAAGGGCTTCTTTCAACCCCGGACTTGACTCGAGCTCAAGGTTGATGATCATTTCGAGCAGATAGCCCATGTAATTGGTGTGTGTCGAGCCCGCGAAAGTGAATAGCATGTGCTGGACAAAACTCAGTAAGGCAAGCTTGCACGTAGTGGTAATGCTGACCTTTATAGCTTCGTAAAGACGACCAACATCCCCTTCAGCCACGGCGAATGACGCCTTCCGCGAGTTGAGACCGTCACAGAAGAAATCGATGGCTTGACCAAGCACAAAGTCGCCCGCGCAAGGCGGCGGCGCAGGCTTCTCCTTCTTCTTCCGTTTAGACTTCTTTTTCTTCGTAGTGTCGAGGCTAGAGTCTTCCACAGGAATCGCTACCCACGTCGTGCCTGTTGGAATAGTTTTCGCCCATTCGCTCGTTGTACCTGTATCATGGATTGCATGATCCTTGGCTCGAGCGGTCGAGTACGTGTGGTGCAGCTGTTTAGCTATCTCAACGAGTGCGTCAATTCCAGGGAGATTATTGGATTCCGCAAGACCGGCGAAATATCCGAAGATGTCGTCGGTACCTAGGAGCAATCTTGAAGCGTGTCAGCACAGAAAAACATCAGCGGAGGAGTACTAAACATACGACCAACAATCAAGCATCCGGGCGTCCAAGACTAGATTCAAAAGTTGCGATCCAGGGTAGAATTCGACATTCTTCATGTTCGACGGAGCCGCGCGGCCAATTTTACCAGCGGAATGCCCTAAGCTCGCGGGATTGGTGCTTTTCCCCGAAACTCGTCCCCAATGCGCCTGAAAGATGCGGATGAGATTGGTCCACTTCGTGTGCCAAACCTGCAGCTGTGGCTCCAGGATCTCGAAAGATTTGAATGCATCATCGTGGAACTGGAGGTACGCCTGCAACTGAAGCAACATGGCATAGGAAAGCCCATCGCCGCCGACAATGAGCTTGCACAGGAGGTAATCGGAATGTGTCTGTCCAAACTGCGCTAGAAAATCGAGCAGGCCGTCCTTCAGCTCCGTCGGGATGGTCTGTTTCTTGCCACTCGCGGCCAGCGGATGAACCACGGATTGGTGAAGCGGGATGACAAGTTTCGCGCTAGCCCGATATAGAGCGCTGACAGCTGGGACATAGTGGTTGAGCTGCTTCACGCAGCGAACGAGGACCTCGGCCCAATCAAGATACCCCGTTGTATCGGCATCCTCTTGGTCAAGATAGCCAAGGAGCGTGTCCACGGTGACATTTGCACGCTGACTATTCGCGATGCGGGCCCGTTTATCATTCAAGTCAAAGATGTCGACGTTGATATGATCGCCGGCCTCAACCCAGAGGCCCGACATGCCCACGTTCATGTGGTTCTCACGCCCGACTCGGGCGTCTCGAACGCGAGCTAGGTTTTGAACATTATCAAAGAGAAAGATTCCGGTTTTTGCTGGGTCGCGGCCGTGCTTGAGGGTTACCGCCGCTTCGTCGAGTGAAAGCCCCTCGAGACTGTGATAGATCGTCGAGTACGACGGCATGGTTCCGATTCGGCAGTTGTAAGCCATGACTTCGACCGGGACTGAGGAACCAAAATACAAAATACCGCGGGCGATCGGGAGGAGGTTCGCGTGGCTGGAACGGCAGAACAAGAGGTCTGCGAGTGTGTGTATGATTACCTGGATGGAAAGCGGCGTCAGATACATGTTAAGACCAGCCAACTCGAATTTCTTACCCCTCTCGATGGACGGCTTTTGCGAGGAGGAGCTTGCACTCCAGCACGCGTTCGTGGTTTCCGCATCGCGATCAAATCGAAGAGGTACCACGCCGCTTCGAGATGGTCCTCGAGGATATCCCCAACCACAGAGATAGTGTCGGAGCCCACCCGCTTCCAAGCCAGGTGTTTCACGACACTGTCACTCTTGACAGATGTGTGCAACCCGCTGCTGACCTGCACAGCCTTCTCGGCGCCGCGCGCAAGGTGTTCACCAACGGTCTGAAGGGCGAAGGATGTGAGGGCGGGTCGAACGGGTCGGATCGCTGTATAGGGAATTGTAGTGGAGTACATTTCTGGGGATTGTGCGGAGCTGGCCCCGTATGGGCTTGTCATCCAGCAGGTGAGAATATTGGACGGAGTATACTCTCCATCGCCTGCGAGGAACTTGGAGACAGCCTGAGCATGTTGATTCGATCGAGCGGTTTTATCTTCGTCTTTACGCTGGAATAACCTGTACAGAAACTCGCCGAGAGTCCAGCCCTGCCCTTTAATGGCATCCAGCACCTTCTTCATTTTCACGTCGTCGGGACGGAAGGGCTGGCGAACAGAGCGTGGTTTGGTGGTAGAAGATAACCCTTCAGAAGTTCTCGCGCGCTTTTGTGAAGGGCCGGAAGGTGTCGGTGGGATATTCTCATCATTGGCAGTGACCTGGGAGTTTTGGCGGCGCCGCTTGTTGTAGGTATGCGGTGTCACCCCAGATTGTGGCGTTTCAATGCCGCGGAACGTGAATGACTGGGATTGAGTCGTATTCCGGGGCCTTTCGTCTAGGGGTGCAGAAGGAGCCATTGATACGAAGAATTGGCCAGCGGGGCTGTAAGTAGCCATGTTGTCCATGCTGGAGGAGCTGGAGGTGTTTCGATGGTGTGGTGTGAATGGGACGACCCATTGGGACGCGTCTTCGTCGCCGTCCATCCAGCAGCGGGCAAGAACAACGCGACTTGGCCCGGCGTCAAACACGCTGATGGCAAAGGTCACGTGGACGTCAACATTCCCAATCGAGCAATCATTGCCCGATTGGGGTCGGCAGTTACCGAACCTCGACCGTCGGTATCGGATGCGCGAACACAATCAGACCAATAATCAAGTTTTTTTCCCTCACTCAAAAAAAAAAAAAAAAAACCATTGATTCTGGTCTGACTACGGGAGACTACCAGACCATTGGAATGGAATGGAAGTTATTTTGATGCCAATAGTTTGTAGTATCATTATACTTGTCATTACAAACTGAGTTGTTGACTGACAGTTCATGACTCCGTTGCCTGCTACATTCCATGTGATTTAATATACAAGAAACAATATTTTTGGCAATCAATCACATCAGATTCCAATGGTCAGGCAGATCATTGGATTCCAATGACTTTCAGGTTTGTTGTGTAGGCAGTCCCTCGGCTGGCTGGGCTCTGGCCTACATAGATTTTATTTTTAGATGAGGGGTTTCTCTCTGCAACTGGGGTTTCTCAATAGAATTATCCCAATAAATCCCACAAAAAATGAATATCAATGATTATCCCTGTTCAATCATTGTTATGCAAAATCAGTGTTAAAGCTAGCATGGATATCAGCAAAATACCACTCCAATATTAATGCCACTCACAGAATATCATTGGACATTGCCACTCACCTCAATCACTCCCCAAATCTAGCAGTAGGAAATAGGAGGGCCATGATTATGGTTTGGGAGTTAGATCCCAAAATCTGCCATTTTGAATATTTTTTCCAAACTTTTGGCCACTCTGGGCCCAATTTTTTGTCTGGATACTGTATCTAAGCCACCCTCAGCCAAAAGCTTGTCCTCACTTTGGATCTGACCTCAATTTTCACAAAAAAAAAATGCATAAAAATTCCTGGTATCTGTTTGCAGCTTCTATGTACATTTACCATACTGAGATTTACCTTGCGTGAATGTGTTGGGTTCTGGTTCAGCTGGTGACAAACTCTGTCATAGCAATAAGCCCCCCATTTTTAAGGGACAAGTTAAATATGAAGGGTTCAAGTTGTTATTTCACATACAGTGTATCTTTAGAAATCCAAAATAGTAGTACAATGGTGATACAGGGGCCATGTGTTAAGTGCTGAGCTGAGGGAACCGGAGTTGCCAAGAAAGTCTGAAGGTAAGAGTTCAGAGATGTCATGGAATTTCCGAAGGGTCAGAAGGTCGTTCTCACAAGCACTACAAACAAGAGTGTGCGACTACCCAGCTTGCGACCAAGGAGAGTCAAAGTCCAGAGATAAGAACAGGAGGACGAGTAAGGATGCAGGAGGGCCGGAGGAGGCACGGAATGTCCGATAGATCAGAAAGTCCGACTCAGGTTGCGTTGGGAAGGGAGAACACAATAAATATACAATTATCAAACTGAAGAACAGAGGCTAAACTACTTAGCTTAAATACTAGTAAGCTAATTGTTTAGTGAAAGACAATAAGATGTGAAAGATTAGTAAGTATAAGTCCGTGGACAATTAAGTTGTCAAGACAATCCTGTGAAGGATTAGTAAGTATAAGTCCGTAGACAATAAGTTGTCAAGACATCTTGAGAACAATGAGTAAGTATAAGTCCGTGGACAATTAGTGAATGTCGGATGGACTCCGAGGGTGAAGTAAGGGGATATGAGTAAGAGGGATACACTTAGTAATCCCTCATCACATAATATCCCTTGCAATGAATAGAAGTCCCCCTCGGAAATTCCGAAGTAAGTCCAATTGGAACTCCAAATGGAACTCCGAGTTGCATGGATATAACACCATGCCACCCTGATTGGCCATTAGGGTTCTTCAGAGTAGGTCATTTCGAGCCCATTTCAAGCTCATTTCATTCTCATTCCAGTTTCCATTTAGCTGGCAAGCATGACCAGAGAACTCTGAAATGAGATTTAGTAATCTGGATCAGAGCTGAGATGTGAGATCTTTGGCAGCTGTTCATCATCTGGTGGTGTTGCACTCACCACTTCCTGCCCATTGGCCTCAACAGTGAGCTCACTTATTTCCCTTCTGAGACCCTTTGACACAGTGGGCTCTTTTCCATTGATCATTTGCAATGAAGGGCAGGAATGGGTGGCAGGATGAAAGCAGCAGGTCCAGGTGATGTCATCAATCCCAGATTGATGGATGTTGCCTGGCAAAATGCCAGTGAAAATGATTTTAGATCAGTCACATCATGTCACAAAGATATGACTCAGATTGAAACTGAAATGAAGTCAAAATGAGCTTGAAATGAGCTCTAAATGGGCTGCTCTAAATAACCCTATTGTCTGGACTTTGAACTAACCTTTCCCAAAAAATAAACCTTGACTAGACTTTAGATCTGAGTTGTCACCACTGTTTCCAGGACCAATGATAATAGGTCAGATGCCCTGGTATGAATCCCAAAAAAATTCCGAGATTTTGGGGCATATGCCTGTCAGAATCCCGACAAAATAGGCCTCAAGGGCATGCAGGCCTGGTGGGGGGATCCTGACATCTTCAGGCCTATAATGGCAGTGTTGTCAGAGTCAGTCAAAAAATGTCAATGACATTGACCTGTCAATGCAATCAACCCATCAGTGGGTCATTGACAGGTCACATCAATAAGTTCCCATGGCCCTCCCATGTATTGACCCAGTCGGACCACAGTCGGACCAAAGGAAGTGGCGGTGCTTTCGACCTGATCAACTGACACTCGGGCATTGCCAGAGACTGTTGATGGATTGACTTGACCCCGTTGACTGACCTGGTCAGACCTGGTCAATGACAACCAACACTGTATAATGGTAGGCCAGTCTGCCAATCCTGACATCAAGGGTCTGCCAGAGAGGTTATGGTGAAGATGAGAGTATTGCAGGTTTTTGTGCTCTTTTTGTCCTGTATTTGATTCCTGCTCTGGCTCCCTGTTTTCTGTTGTATGTATGCACAGATTATTTTTCACAGTCTGCAATCTCCTTTGCCACCTGCCAGGGAGTTCAAAACCAATTCTAGTTGGCCTTGGGCTGACCTTGGAAGACTCAAACCTATTCAAGGACTTGAGTACCAACATCACACTCTTGGATGCTGCAGTGAAGACATCACGATCACACAAGGCCATGGAGCTTGACATAGAGAAAGACACCACAGTGGGCTTCTGATTGTATTTATTGAATACATAGTGTATGCAGTGCTCCAATTAGCACCTTCTGTGTTGGCTAGCACCCAGAGGTATATTTTTTAGGCATTCTCAATGGTTTCCCGACAAATTTAGGGTGGTTTGAGGCCTGTTGTGGATTTCCCCACAATTTTGGGGGGAAAATAGGCCTCTTTTGCATCTCCTGACATGGTCAGAAAATTTTCGTTAGGCATGTCCTAATCCTGACAAAATCGGCCAAAATCCTGACAAAATTCAGGGTAAAATATCAGGCCTTCTGACCTATTATCATTGGTCCTCTGTTTCCCTGATTTGTCTGGACAAGAATCTAACTTGCATGTGCCAAATCTGAAAATTTGTCTGGACTTTGAACCTCCAGAGTCATAATCACAGTCTGGAAATACTTGGGGGTTAACCTTCGTCACAAACTGGTCAAGGATGAGTGTTGATTGGGGAGGAGAGAGGCAGGAGTTTGGGGACAAATGGTGTATTTGGGTCCTAAAACTCTTGAGTCGATCACAAGGATCAGACTCAAGCCAAAGAGGTGAAGTTCCATAGAGATGGAGGCTCGAAAGGGACAGAATGAGGATGGGCCATGTGAAGTTGATAGGATAGGTGAAGGATTCTTGAGCTTGAATTTTCGATATAGTGCTTGTATGAGTCACTCTGCCAACATCCGAGTTGAATCTTGTAGTCGCTGTAACCAGCAGCAGCAGCTTCCGATGCAGTGCCGCGTCAAAAGCTGTGGCTAGCGAAAGCCGATGGGTTCAAGCCAGCGGACCGGAGGGCGGTTCAGAGGCCAGAGATGAATGCATTATAGTGGAGGGGCTTTCCATCAAGACCTTCGAAAAGCGGGGCTGACCCAGCATGTGGAAACTCAGCGAAAAGCTGTTTGATGGTGGAGACAGGACAGGATGCCTGGTCATCGTGATGGATACACCTTTGCAAAATGGGTCAGTCTTGGAGCTTGGAAGGTGAAGAACAATGTGGGTGCAGTTATCACAGTCAGGGAGGAACTGGACGCAGTCACGGGTAAGGCCGAGGCTTGTGTCAGCCTTTCCAGATCCAGTTGTGATTTCCCTGGAGCACAGGAGGCCAGCATACGCGAGGCAGTAGGCAGCATAGAGGGTGGCCGCGATGACCCCCAGTTGGAGTTGGGCAAGGAGGGCAAGGAGGATTGGGAGGGTGATGGGCTGGACTGGTGTGCAGTCGTGGAAGCATTTGATGCTGCGTATGAGGTGTTGGATGATCAGTGCTTTGCAGATGGTGAAAGGTAGATCAGCATCGACATGGAGGGAACTAACAGCAGAGAGGTAGGATTTAATGGTCTTGGGTTGCACTTTACCTCCAAGGCTGGCAACCCAGGACATGATGGCAACTTGCGTTGCAGGGAGGATGGTGCTGTCTGCATTGCATAAGCTGTGGAGCTTGGCAAAGTTGAGGAAGGACTGTTGTCCCAAGGAGTAGGAATGCCATGTGCCTGCAGCAAGCCCATGCCATAGGTAAAATGAGACGGTCTTGGGCCAGATGGTGTACTGTTCGTACCACCAATCCGGAGGTGTTTGGAGGATGGCTGGCGATTGAGATATGGTGCGAGTTCAAACATGCATGTGAAAGAGAAACAGGAGACAGTGTCAGGGATCGCATTATCTTTTGAAGAGAGCCAAATGGAAGAAAAAGTGAAATCGAGCTGGCATGAAAGCGCAAGGGATTGGCAGAGGAGCACCATCATCGGAGTGGATCAGATTGAGAACTTAGTGATTCCGTCATGCATGGCCTCGTTATCGACATGGAAGATGACATGCGTGCCAGAGAGCTGTTCCCCCCAGCAGAGGATGACATGAACGACTGCCAACATCTCTTTGACCTGTATGTGATGCATGTGATGACAGCGTGGGCACCGGATGGCAAACCAGTTGTCTCTGAAGTGGCCACCAAGGCCTTTGGAGCCACTGGCATCAGTATAAATATGGACAGTGGTGTGTTGTGGGGAAATGAACTGGATACCATTCCACTCCATTGCAAAATCAGACCACCACGAAATGTCGTGTCGCACAGCCTTGGACACCCATCGTCTAGTGAAGGGGCTTGTAGACTTGGTTTGAAAGTTGTAGAGTCCACAGAGAAAGGCACAGGAGGTTGGGATGACCTGTGAGGCAAACTGCATGAATCCAGTCAATTCCTGGATGTCGCGGAGCTGAGCATGTGTGCGGCACAACTGTGAGGAGAGAAGCTCCTTGAGGTAAGTGAGCTTCTCAGTAGGGAGGTGGGCTTCCATCTCGAGTGTGTCAAACTCAATGCTGAGATACTCCAGTTCTCACAGCAGGCAAGTGCCGTGGCCGTGCATTCATGGCGTATGACAGACACTTGCCACGGTGTTTCCATGGTGTTTGCCATATTTCCCTTTATTCTATTTTTAATCATGATCGTGCCTCCGTGGAACTGACTGAGACCGACTGACCATCTGAACAATTGGGTCATAGAATCTTGAGCCAGGAGATGCTGTGAACCCCTGTACTTGCAGCTGGGAGTACTGCAGGGTGCAGAACAACATTCACCTTGAGTTGACCCTACACCAGAATAAAAACCTGGGCCTGGGGGAAAAAAACGGGACCCAGCAAATTTATGGCAGCACACTAAGACAGTGTTGGCTCAAGAGATAGAGCAAGATTCATGCAACAAGGTTCATATTTGTTGCGATACAAGCATTGAGTTAGCAAACGATGCCGAAGTCGGTGTTCATGGTTTGACAGCTCGACTAAAATAGAACAAAGGGAAATGCGGTGCAAATGGCAAACACCATGGCAAAGGTCGGTCATACGCCATGAATCCACTTCCACAGCCCTTGCCCCCTGTGTCTGTTGCTGGCCCAAATATCTTGAGCAGTTGGAAGTGGAGACCAAGCTGATTTCCGAGAGCTAAAGCCCACTCCAGAGCTTGTTGGACCCTCAGGAGCAGTATTGAGGGTGCAAATATCTTTAGGAAATCATCAAGGTAGTGATGTATGAAAGCAGGAAGATGGTGTTGAAGAATCCAGTGTAGTGCTTCAGCAAAGAGATTGAAGATGTATGGTGCAGGCGACAGCCAAACCCGAGAACAACATCATAGTAAAAGGTTTGTTCCCATGTGAAACCAGGAGGTGCCAGTTGACACGTCGTACTGGAATGTGGCGGAAAGCAGATTGAAATCGAGCTTAACGAGCCAGGAGCCACGTCCAGCTGCTATGATGTCGCAGATTGCGCGGTCTATCATATCATAGTTGATGGTAGCTTCCGAGTCAGGAATACCTTCGTTGACAGATCCACTCTGAGGCCACGAGAGGTGATGGATGTGGCAGACTTTCATCGAACACTTGCGAGTTACTGCACCCCAGAGGTGAGCAACGGAAATTCTCGAATGGTGGTTTGGGAAACGGACCGGCAGTCTGCCCATTGGCGACTTGCGCAGCGATGTCTGCAGACAGGGCAGCGTGGTTGCAGCAGAATCAAAAGTCGATTTCAAGTTTGTGCAGGTTTGCGCAGATGACTTATCACCCGTGAATCCCAAGTTTGCTCCGTGACAAATTATATTGATTAAACTAGATACAAATGTGCGGTCAGGATAGCCACATAGGTAAGTGTCCATGCATCCTCCTTGAGAACGAGGAAACAGTTGGTAGTGGAGAAGCATCAGCAGGGACAGTGTTGACCCATGTGTCAGTATTAGGGCGAGTGGGGGCAGTGCCAACTCGGAAATAGATTGGTGTGGGGGAGGGGAGGAAGTAATGGGATTGCGTTGCGAGGGAGCCAATGATGACGGGGTCGTCAATGGAGAGGCCGTGACGAGATAGCAGTTGCAACGTAGCAGAGTTACTCATCCAGCCTGGTCCCTACTTGGTAGTCTCCCTAGTCAGACCATAGATCAAGGTTTTTTTTTTTTTTAGAATTTTGGTGGGAAAAAAAACCTAGTATATGGTCTGATTTCACTGGCGCGTCCGAAACTGTAGGTCAGCCTTCTGGATTAGGAAAGTCCTAATCGGGAAACCCTTCCTGGAGCTCAGTGACATTATGGTGGGTTGTTTTGGCCCAGAGGTGATATATATTGACTTCCTAAGGTATATGGTCTTCAAAAAAATTGTTGAACTAAAAAATTGGGGGTGTGGTACAGGTTTTAGTTTGTGATGGTGTGGCTGTGCATGGAAGTCGCACGACAAGAATTTTGGTTTCTGGCAGCAGCTTAGGTGGACAAATCGAAATAAAATTACTAATGGCTACCTGGGCATGCTGTATAAAATTAAGGCCACTTTAAAAGTCATACATACACGTAGTGGCCACAGAGCAACAGTGGCAGCAGAAGGTCAACCTACGGTTATCACCTGACAAGTAAATCTAGACTACCTACTTGGGGTGCTGTGTCAATGGATGTTCTTTACCACAGCCCAGGGCAGAGCAAACATGGGGGTGTTTCCAGCTGCATGGGGACTCACAGTTGCGAATTTCCTTGTGGTGCTGAGGCTATAGGATGGCTCCAGGTCCTTGACACGGGTGTCCAATTTGTACAGGTCTGTTGCTTTGAGCTCGTGGGCGATGACGGCCGTGATGCATGCCGGCTCGATGTCGGGGAAGAGGGATCGGAGGGATGGTGACGCACCTGCTGCAGAGTCGAGTGGCGCCAACGGTGCCGTGAACTTGGGGGGTGGCATGACCAGCGGTGGGGCCTGTACTTGTGGTGTTACAGGGGCTGCAGGCTGTGCAACAGCTGGCGTGACTGTGGGCGGGTTCATGGCAGTCACTTGCGCTTGGAGGACACCATACAAGTTCTCTGCAGCTTTGGCAGCCAGAAGTGCAGGGTCCGGTGCATTGTCCAGGCGTTGGAGGATCTTGTTGAACTGCATCATCAGGTCATCAAGTTTCTGCATTTCCGTGGGCAAGTTGGGGGTCTGAATTACAGGTGGTTGATCAGGGAACAGAAGCTCCGAACCAGATGGGCCTGGGGTACTCATGGTCTCAGACTCGGAGGATGGGGGAGAGTAATGGATGACTTGGATTCTGAAACAGTGTTGGAGGAACTGGTGGGAGACGCGGGACGTGTCGATGAGGAAGGGTGGGGGGTGGCGCGCTGGGCGGCACGGAGGGCTGTGTTTGTAGGAGGGTCGAGAGTCGACCTCTTTGCGTATCTGCTGTTGATGCAGTACAGATCGGGAGCCGTGAGGATGAAAGAAGCTCGAGAGTCCGACGACTTCGAGCTGGATGTATAGAATCAAAAATCATATGCGACGACAGTGATCTAAATAGGAACTGCGAGCGCAGTGTGAGACGCGGAGTGAAAGAGAAAGTAGAGTACTGTTACGAGTACATACCTGCGAACGCAGTGTGAGACGCGGATGTCTAACACTGCAGCCTGCAGGCTCTACTATCCCTGACTGCCATCCTGGGCAGACTAGGAAGCTGGGCACTTGGCAAATATAAGGATGAACACTCAAAAATATTGAGGGATCAGACTCAGGGGAGGGAGTAGGACCTCTGAGGCCAGTGCATGCCAAATTGGGGGGCAGAATGATGGGTTGGTTGAAAGTTGTGGCATGTTTGATCGCGGGCCAGAGGGTGAGAACATCATTTTCTTAACCCTGAGCAACCATCTCGCCCATTTCTCCGCCAATTCCTGGTCAATCCTGGACATCGGTGGCTCGTTCTTCTCGCCTGATCGAAGGCTTTCTCTCGGGCATAAAAAATCTTCCGGGAATGTCCTCCTTCTGGTCCAAACTCTGGCAAATGATTGTGATACGACCTTGAGTATGACAACCCGACAACCCGCGTATCAAATGATCCTTCGACACCATGAGTCTAGCACTTGGCATGGGTCATACTGACGATAGAAGGTTTAGTTGAATAGGTGCTATGTAATTCTATATGTCTTGTGTGTCTCTTAATGTCGTCCGATAGATAAATCACCCTAATTTCAGTGCACACAATGTACAAATGTCGGGTTCTCAACAGCATCCTTTGGGGATAGAGGAGAACATTTAAATATGTTTATAAGAAGTATATGTTACTGCCTGTAACTTATTTGGGCCATCCCCATCCTCTCACTGGTGCGCGGCCCTCGTTTGTTTGGCAGGGTGGGTTCTGCAGCTCATACCTCTCATACTCAGCACCTTAAACTATGACTTGTATGGTTCCATTGTGTCATTTCAAAGGTTCACATTGAACCATTCGAGTCCTTGAACATGTTTACGCACCGCGAGGCCATCTATTGAGCCTGCGACAACGAATTTGCGGGGGGTGCCCAGGTACCCCATCTATTGCCTTTTTGGGAGTTCCGACCGAAAGAAATTCGCCACACAGTCAAAACACCACCGAAATTGGTGCAAATGTGCTTGACCTGTTCACAGGATGTATGCCTTCCATTTGAAGCCCTCGGGCTCTCCTAAATCCCTTATACGAGGACGTTAATAGCCTAAAATGCCTAAGGTGCCCAGGATCCCAGCGCATGATAGTATATAACATGAAGAAAAGACAAAGGGCTGTAAGCAACGACGATAGACCAAAGTGGATGAAAGGAAGCGAGACACGACCTGAGGGTCGTGTCGAGGCGTACCAGGGCTTGTTTGTTAACCCACAACACCACCTCCAAGTTACGGCGTCGTATCGCATGCTGACCAATCGGGGTCACGAACCTGAAACACGGGCTCGTTCGTTGGGTCCAAGCTTTTGGCTGGAGCGCAGACAGTGTCTCCGAACTCATGCAGAGGAAATGGAGAGGAAATCCGTTGACGCAGGGAAACGCACAAGCCTCGGTGCTGCGGCCAAAACAGCGGGATGGGTATAACAAGCATATAGCCAAATTAGCACTGGAATGAGTACCGGTACTAGGAAAGAATAGGTAGAGGAATAATAAAGCAAGGACCGGTGATATACGATTCCCTCGAAAAAATATGTCTAGGTCGATGTACGACCTCGAGGAGGCCACGCGCCCGTCTAGAGCGCCGCAGGCCAGGACGGCACTAGAGGGCCAGAACCGCGACGCCGACAACGCCAACGAGCATGGCTAGCACGCTCGCGGCGGCGCGCACGCGGGGGGCGCCGCTGGAGCCGGTGGTGCCCGAGCTGCCGAGCCCCCCGGCGGCCTTGACGGTGCTAGTCAGGAAGTCGCTGCCGCACGTGTTGACGACGCCGGCGTAGATCGCGGTCTGGCCCTGCATGAGCGTGCTCTGCGGAATGCCCGGCGCGTAGTTGGTGTTCGCCTCGGCGTCGATGTACGCAGTGAGGATTTGCGCGTGCACGTCGTGCAGAGCTGCGCCTGGGGGAGCGAGCCGTCGAGGAAGAGGAAGAGCACGTTGTTGTCATTGATCGTCGTCGCGTTGGGCATGTACGCGGTGACGCTCGCCGCGCGGCGCGCGATGGTCTTGGTCGAGAGCAAGGGGGTGACGGCGGAGAGGGTGCTGCTCTGACGTTCGCGGAGAGGACGCAGTAGTCGCCGCTGTCGTCCGTGGCGCACGCGGCGGTGAGTAGCGGCTTCAGTGCATAGAAGATGTCGTAGACGGTCTTGACCTGGGTATTCGGGCTCGAAGTGAGCTCAACGGAGCAGGCAGTGTAGAACGCCGCGAGCTTGCCCGCCAAGAGGCTCTGCGAGCACGTGGACGAGGTGGAGGTCGAGCAGATGCTGCTCAGGGCGGTGGTGATAGTCGACTTGGATGCGCTGGAGGAGCTGCCCCCGGGGCCGAAGCTGGACGCTGCAGCGATGAGGGCGGAGGTGCACGGGGTCAGGTCAGCGTCGACGTTGAGGTCTTCGAGGTACGACTGGCAGCCAGAGCTGATACCGGTGGGGATGTATGGGTTCGAGGTTGCGCTGGCCGACGCTGCGGACGAGGCCGAGGAGGCCTAGAGAAAACAAAGGGTGAGTATGAGAGCAGGTGGGGGTGAAAGGGGGTCTTACGGCGTGGGCCGCGGCGGCGGTGGCGAGGAGGACAGTGAGAGTGTTGAGCATGGTGGCGTGAGGAGAATGAATGGACGACTTTTTAGTGTCGGTGGAAGACGACAGGTGCGTGTCTACAACGTTGCGGGGGAGAACAAGTGGAAGTGATCTTTTGTTTGATGTAAATGGCGTCAAATACCAGCGCACAGCCACACCTGCTTAACTGTCAAGTCATTGTCAATGGCGGAGATTGGACGGGGCGATTATTTAATAGTGCGTCGATGTCTCCCAGGAACGCTGAGAGACGTTAGCGTGGCTGGTCATCAGGCGGTGTGGCAGATCCTGCCCAGTGATAGTATCTCTTAGGCCCTCGAAATCTAATTAATATCGACCTAACATCTAGGGAGTCTAT
Source organism: Mycena sp. CBHHK59/15 (assembly GCA_029204085.1). Taxonomy (NCBI): domain Eukaryota; kingdom Fungi; phylum Basidiomycota; class Agaricomycetes; order Agaricales; family Mycenaceae; genus Mycena; species Mycena sp. CBHHK59/15. The sequence continues at coordinate 42,641 of JARGXW010000686.1, forward strand.
ATGGTCACATCAGGTCCCTGCACACAGAAGAGGCGCGCGGCGTACCAGGGCCTACGCGGCGCTCGCTCACAGGGCGCGCTACGGCGACGGCGTGCTGATTTTTTTCTTCTTGTGTGCTTTTTTGGGGGAGCAAGGAGAGAGCTGGAGGAGACGCAACTGTCTGGCGCCGCTGGAGACAACGCTCACGAAGAGGAGTGCGGTGGTGGACTGTTCATTCATTGAACTCACAACGCAGCTGCTCATTCATACACACTGATATGTCCAGCAAGCCGACCTGGAAGACAAGGCCACCACCTACAAGGCCCTGGAAGCCGGCCTCGCGCAGCTGTACAGCAGGGCCCACGCAAGGTACCATTGCCGCCACCGCCAAGTGTACCCCAAAGACAGCCTGCTCGAGTCGGCACGACACGCTCCCGGGCGCGCTCAGCGGTGAGTCGCAGGTAGTAGAGTCCACGCTGCGCGTGGAACCTCCTTGTTTCACAAGCGAACGCGAGATTTTGTTCCGTCTAGCTACTCGGGAGCTCCATCATACCCACATGATGGATGACGGAGAGTGTTCCACACCGTGGGAGGTGGGAACGCGGTGAGAAAGCACAAGAAGAGATAACATTGCTTGGAGGACAGCTTATGCCTTCTTGAAGATTGACGGAAGACAAGAAATTCCGGGGGTCCCGCTGTCGCTGAGTATGATGGTGTAACCGAATCGAATTAAGCAGTCATATTTTCAACACCAGAACTAGCAAGCCGACTTCCACACCAGCGACGACCGTGGCGACGCCGACGACGATCCACCCCGCTGTGATGAACGGACGGCCGAATATTCGTGTGTTCTCCTGGCCCTTGGTCTGGATGACGCGGCGCCGCATATACGGGGCGGAGGAGTCCTCCGACTTGTCGTAGTCAGCGAAGTCATGGGTCGAATGACGCGCGCGGAGGAACGCAAGGACGTAGAGCGCTGCGCCGAGCACGGCGAACAGTAAACCAACTGCGCGGGGGGTTATAGGTTAGCTCGACGAGCAAATAGCGGGAGGGGGACGGCGGACTGCGGTAGAAGCGGGGGTCGAAGAGGCGGAGGACGGTGAGTGAGTACCCGAGGTTGCTCAACGCAGTGCGGCTGTACGCGCCGTGGAATGTGCGTTGGCGTGCGCGAAGCTCAACGAGCTCGGTCAGGTCTGCGGCTTCGAAAGAATTTGCACGGCGTCCGCTGAGTGTTGTATAAGCGATGAGTTAGGAGAGAAACAAAAGGATCGGAGACCGATAACGATGGCTCATTTGGGGTCGGGAGAGGATCGTAGTCTAAGACGCTTCAACGAACGAAGCTCATACTTCGCTTGTTGATGTCTGTTAGTTACCATGGGGTGCTCGGTTATTACGTAATTGCGGAGCTCGAATCTGCTTGCCCCATTTTAAGCGACTATTGATTATTTTGAGCCCATCGAACAATTACATGACCAGCTCGAGGGCTCTGCACAATTAATTCAAGGGTATATTTAAAAATTCTGAAGAGACAGAACTTCGTACACGCCCAGTACAACCTATCCTCAAAATCTCATGAAATATCCCGTCTCAGAAATTACGTAATATGAAAGCGCTAAGAGGATCGGGAGTCGGGCCGACTCAGGCTGTCAGCCCTGGAAATAAGCTTGACCACATAAAGACTCTTTTAGATTTTTCTACCACTCCAGCCTAAGCGCGATTCGCGTTTCCCTTGGGGCGCAGGCCGGTTTCTTCTCGTCCACGGCTCAGGTAGAAACAATATTTTATTGTATTTCTGTTCGAGATTGAAAAGGATTTGGCGTGCGCTTGTCAGGTCACGATTGTACGGATTTCATCCAGGACTTTTCGACGTTTTGAAACCCAACTTCCTGCGGTAGACGACCTTCGACGCGTTCCTTTACCATGATCTCCTCTTCGTCAAATCTACTACGGTTCAGCTCTCTGAGATTAACTTCTGCACGAAGGTGTGTCGCAGAAAAGAACTGGCAATCCAAGCTCTCAGACCATGAACAGTCCTACACTGGTCCTTCCGTTGCCGTCTCGTCGACTGTTATCGACTATCCTACTCAATAGAAATCAGGTAAAATCACCCCAAACTAGCTGGGTGGTTGCTGAGTTCACGCGTCAGTACGTAGAGACTGCAACCTGATGTCCGATGGCGGAATGCCCGATGGAACTCGACCGCCGCTGCCCCTGCCGCACCTGCAGCATCTCCACCCCCAATCGAAATTCCCACCGAGCCGCCGACACCACCAGACAGCTTCGTTCTTGACTCTGGGACGATCACTGACACCATTGCCGCCATCCCTCCGCTGCAGTACGGCGACCTGATGGCCCTCGACCTGTGTCACTGGACACCCGCGGGCGTCGTTCAATGGAGTTTCGAGGTCGTCAATGTTGTCAGCGGCTTGCCGTGGTTCCACACCATCGTCGCCGCGACGTTGCTTTGGCGCGCGGTGATATTCCCGTTTGCAGTCGTGGGCATGCGGAACTCCGAGCGCGCGAAGCCCATTGCGAAGCAGCTGGCCGCCACCAGCGAGGAGATTAGAGCTGCCACTAGGAGGGGCGACACGGTTGGCGCACAGCGCGCTCAGCTCGCTGCCAATTCGCTCAGAGCCAGCGCAGGTGTGAGCATGCTGGGTATGATGGCCCCGTTGATCCAACTCCCCATCTCGCTCGGCATGTTCTTTGGGATCAAGAAGATGTGTGAGCTGCCGGTCGCGCAGCTTACCCAGAGTGGCTTCGCACTGCTCCCCGATCTGACGATGCCTGGCCCCCATTACGTCTTGCCGCTACTTTTGGCGGCGTCGGGAAATGCACAGCTAATGGTAAGTGGTACTCCGTATCCCGGATTTTTCTCAAATAATGACGAGCATAGCTCGGCTCTCACGATATGGATACATCCCGGCCTGCCCTGGGTCACGTCATGAACGCCATGCGCATAGTCTCGTTCCTCGTCGTTCCCTGGATGGACCGCCTACCCTCCGTAAGTATCGTTATTTCTATTCTATCTCGGTCAGGGTCGACCTAACGTTCCGTCCCGTAGGGCCTTCTCCTATGCCTAATCGTGACCAGTGCTACCGCGATGCTGCAGACCGTCGCCTTCCGCGTCCCCGCCATCCGCTCTGCGCTCTCCATCCCGCCGCGGTTACCGCGAAAGCCCGACGACCGGATGCCCACCATGCGCGAGAGTATCCGGTACGCGTGGCAAGAATACGGCCCTGGCGGGATAAAAAAACAGCGGACTGCGGCAGCGCGTGTGCAGCCGTACGTCCCGCCAGCCCCGACTGCCCGCTACACCGCGCCCCTTCCTCCCCCCGCTCCCCCACGTAAGCTAGAGGTCGCTGCGCAGGCGACCTCGAACGCTCCCTCATCGCTATACGAGAACCCACCCCCGCGGCCGCTCCCGCGTCCAAAGCTTCGCAGAAAAAGAGCGCACCGAAAGCCAAGGACGCAGCGAAGCAAAAACCAAAGGTCAAGCGTGCATAGAACCTCATTACTTACTTGCTAGTACACAACTCTTGAAATATATTATTTACCCTACTCCTCGACTGCGATTGTTGGCAGCTCTCAAATCTCAGGTTCTGCCGATGCTATCTTGGCCTCGACCTTTTCTATTGGCTCGGAGTGGCTCAAGAGTCATATCCCACATTCGGCCTCTTCTAAGTGCATAGTGCGGCATTCTTCAAACCGCAATGCTTACGTAAGATCTCCGTTTAGCTTGCGACCACCATGGCGCTCCCGACGCCGACGCCGACACCTGTCCCCGTCCCTGAGGAGGAGGAATACTACTCATCGTGGTCCCTATTCCTCGTCTGCCTGCTTCTTATTCTGTCGCTATGGACGAGCTACTACTTGCAGATAAAGCGTATACGCGCCGTGCATGAGACGGGCGTGTCCATTTTCGCTGGGATGGCCGTCGGCCTGATAGTGAGGCTGGCGCCCGGGACTATGATAAGAGAGATGTTGGTGAGTTGCATTTTTCTCCCTGGCGGGGCGGCAGCAAGCGGGGCAGCGGTATAGGAGCGCGATATCTGCAGAGCGTGGTCCGCGGCGCTGTGCGCCGGCCTTGTAAGCATCTAGACGGTACTGACGTCTCCCCAGACATTCAAACACACATTATTCTTCAACCTATTACTGCCGCCAATTATTCTGAACTCGGGTTACGAGCTCAAACAAGTGCGTCTACCCACGTCTGCTTGCTGCACCCCTAACGCGGCTGCGCAGGAGAACTTCTTCCGGAACTTTGGCTCCATCCTCACCTTTGCCTTCCTGGGCACGTTTATATCGGCCGTGGGTGTGGGGTACGTGTTGCACACCATGCGCGGACGCACGCTGATCACTCTTCAGCCAGAATTCTCGTGTACGTCTACTCGTTCCTTGGCCTTGAATCGCTCGACCTCGGGCTGGTGGAATGCCTCAAGTTTGGGTCGACTCTGTCTGCGACGGACCCGGTGACGATCCTGGCTATCTTCAACCAGTACAAGGTCGACCCAAAATTATACACCGTCATCTTTGGGGAGAGTCTTCTGAACGATGCCGTGAGTATCGTTATGTACGAGTGCGTGCTTTTTTCTGCTTTCTCTGTAGCACAACCTCATTGGCTGGTGTAGGACCCTGACGCAATTCCACGGGATGGAAGAGATCTATATTTCTTCGATCTTCAGAGGCATTGGGATTTTCTTGCTCTCGTTTAGCGTGTCCATGGCGCTCGGCGTTTCCTTCGGCCTAGGAATGTCCCTCCTCCTCAAGCACTCGTCCCTCAATCTATACCCCTCCATCGAATCATGTCTCGTTGCGCTCTGCGCGTACACTTGCTACTTTTTTTCCAACGGCATGTCCATGTCCGGAATCGTCTCTCTCCTGTTCTGCGGCATCACCCTCAAGCACTACGCCTACCACACGATGTCGCGACGGACGCAGCGCACAACGAAATACATATTTTCCACCCTCGCGCAGCTCTCGGAGAATTTCATCTTCATTTACCTCGGCATGTCGCTCTTCACGTCCGCGCCGACGTCCGAGAGGGTGACTAGCTACGTCAAGCCCATCTTCATCACCATTACCACCGTCGCAGTCATCTTCACGCGCTACGCGGCCGTGTTCCCACTGTCGGAAGCCATCAACTTCTTCCACAAGCACGCACGCGGCCAGCGCACGGAGGAGCTGCCGCACTCGTATCAGATGATGCTCTTCTGGGCAGGGCTGCGCGGTGCGGTCGGCGTGGCGCTTGCCGCCGGCTTCACCGGCGAAAACGCGCAGACGCTGCGCACGACGGTGCTTGTCGTCGTGGTGCTCACGGTGCTACTCTTCGGCGGGACAACCGCGCGCATGCTCGAAGTGCTGGGGATCCGCACGGGCGTGGAGGACGAGGCGGCGAGCAGCAGCGACGAGGACGACGTGCCTCCGCGCGGCGGGCCCGGGAACAATGTCTGGTTCGGCGGTCAGCGGGGGAGCGCGGCGGCGAACACCGGCCACTGGGGGCGCTACGTCGACGACGAGCCGAGCTACTTGCAGTCAAACCAAAACCTCGCACGCGGCGTAGCGCGCATCGGGACGCATTACGGCGGCTACAACCACCAACAACAGGTGCAGACACAGGCACAGGCGCAGGCGCAGGCGGCCGCGGCGGCGACGTCGAACGCTCCACCGTTCTCCCCGATCAACAGTCATGGTGTGTTCTCCTCCGCTTCTTCCGAGTCGTATGACTCGGACGGCGAGGTGTTGCCGCTCGCGACGACGTCCATACATCAAGGACCTGCGCACCCGCCGCGCGCGAACTCATCGAGTGCGAATGTCGGGGAGGATGGGAAATGGTTCCAGGCGCTAGACGAGCGGTACCTACTCCCGCTGTTCTCGAACGCGACGGCGAGCCGGACGTTCCATGCTCGGCGCGCGCGGCGATCCACGTCGGGGCCCGGGGGCAGCACAGTGGTGAGCGCGGTGGGGTCGCCAGCTGACAGCGACGACGAGGGAGGTGGGGACAACGACGAACAGGAGGTCGAGCTGGGTGTGCCGCTCGAGCACCGTCCACGGCCGGGGAACCTGAACCTCGCGAGCCAGACTCGGGTGGTCCTCGAGGAGAGCCGTATGGAGCGCGGGCTCGCGAGCCCGGTTTTGAGGCAAAATAGTATTGGTAGCTCGGAAAGGATGCAGCCGGATATGACGTGAGCATGGGATGGACCCTATTACTCTTAAGTTTTCTCTTCCTGCTACTATATACAGTAGATATGTGACCAGCTGTAGATTTTCCTCGAGACTAATTAGCATTACTTATTAAAACAACCCTCAGAGCCCGAGCCCCTATGAAGTTCTCCAGTTCCTCTTGATCTAGCTGCCGGTGACTTGACTGTGGTTCACGTATGTCTCAATCATCGCCGCTGATAATATGCATGGTTAATGTGACTTACCACCGAAGATTTTTCCGATACAGCATGGTTCCGCGGCACTGCAACGCTTACACTGCTTATGTTGGAGTGATCATAGCTGTGGGTGAGCCGATGCGAGTCACAACAAGTCAACAAGTCAGCACTAGAACAACTTGAAGGGAGAAAATCCATGGAGAATATGAACAAATATTCTACTAGTAGTTGCATCGGACAATTTAGTATATAAGTCGCTACAGATTCTATGCAAAAGCTCAAGCGTTTGCAGAGCTCAGCCAACCGCCATAGCATTCATATTTATCCTCACTATCACTTGACTATCGCTGTAGTCTCTCTAGTAGACAGACGCTTCAACTGATCAACTCGTTCCTCGTTTGTTCAAGTTGAACTATCACTGTCTGATTCCTCAACATCAAACTACAACAGCTTAACGCTTAGCGTTCCATCACTGTCTCTGGATTGCCAGGATGCTGGATTAATATTGTGGGCGAATGGAAATATTTCCCAATCCGAGTCGGTCCGCGAGCGGTTGTTTGTTTGGACTGGGAGGGGCGCCCAGACTGCCAGCTGTCTCCTTCTGGAATTCCTGTTAAATAATCCAAGTCTCTGGACCTCGTCATGGCGGAATTTGACCTTGAACACCCCGCCTCCCAGGGTGTAAGGACTTGAACAAATCTGTCGGAGTCACGCAACAGCACTGGACGAGGCTGTGTCTAAGATCTTGCACGATTGCTCAAAAGGCACGGACGCTTGCATCCCAGGGCCTATTGTCTTATCGCTCTCTCCTCACAACGCCCACAATGACCACTATGAATGCCACAGACGCCGTCCGCCAGAACGCGCCATACTACACGCGGCTCCTCGGATCCATCGAGGAGCTCGACTACGTGCCACCCGCACTCGCACAGCAGACGAGCTACGTCGCGGGCCTCGAGGCGCAGCTTAAGGTGGCCGTGCGGAAGATCGCGGTGCTCGCGCGCAAGACGCAGAAGGAGCGCAGGGAGCACGAAGACCTGCGCGACTCGACTGCGCGGCGGCTCGCAGCCAAGCTAACGGGGCGCAAGGAGAAGTTCGAGGCGAAGGCAAGCAAGGAGGAACGGTCAGTTGGCTGGCCTTATTTTCGGTAGCGCCACGTTTCCTGATCAGTGTCGCAGGGAGTACGTCGAGGCGCTCGAGAAGGAGATGCAGGAGCGCAGCTGCCAGACTGTTTTGGAGACCATGATCAAAGAGGGAAAGGCTGTGGTCCGTCCGTTGAATTTGGATGCCGCTGCCACCCCAAAACTGATGCTCGTACTCCAGCGGGACGACCTGACAGACAAGGCAGCCGTTTACCAGACCTTGAAAGAAGATCTCGCGCAGCTGTACAGTAAAATCTTCGATGGCCCAACACAAGGTACACTTGATATGGGCTGTCTCATGCTCAACTCTATTTTTTAACGTGCTTCTTAAAGCATACCCTGAAGACGATCGACTGGAGTATCAGCTCCAATTGGCGCAGACGCGGCACGACCAGATCCAGGGCTGCCTCAACCAGGAATCGCAGGCGCTCAATTTGCTCGGCAGCGCGAACGCCGCGCTGGGTGCGTGCAGCACGAAGGTGAAGGAGGCCCTCAACTACTCTCAATGGGGTACGTCTTTCGCCGTCCCAACAGCCTCGATGACACTAATGGATCTGCGCAGACATGTTCGGCGGCGGCGCGTACGTGCTTATCTACGCTACATCAAGATGAATTCTATACATGCGCCCCCAGAATGACCGACATGATGGAGCGCAACGCTCTGAGCGCCGCGGAGGCCCTCGCACTGCAAGCAGCGACTTACGTCCAGCAGGCGCAGTTCGCCTCAGGCGCCGTGCAGCCAATCGGCGAGATCTCCATCGCCCACGGGTGCGTGGTCATCCGACGCTCTGTGCGCGCTGCTAACCCCGAGTCCCAGATCGATCATGTCCGACGTAATATTCGACAACATCTTCACCGACATGGCGTTCCACGGTCTGTGTGCCCGCTCTCTCTTCTGCGCTCGTTGCTGACGCACGCCCGGCCCTAGACAAGATCAAGAGGTCCGCGCGCAACATCGCCGCCGTGCAGCTCAACGTGCGTGCCCCCCTCCCTCATCGTCGAGCACGTACTCACTCCTAACGCCACCCCGCAGTTGACGAGGGAGCTCACCAACGCCTCGGCGCGCACGGGTGCCGCGGGCGCCGAGTTGAGCGCCGCGGCGGACGCGCTCGCGCGATGCCGCGCGGAGCTGGATGGTTACCGGAAGAGCATCTTCGACAGCCTCGCGGGGGGCGTCCCGCCGCCCCCGGCGTACACCCCGCCGCCGAGCCCGCCCCCCGGCCGTCCTGGTGCGTATCGCGCGCCCCTGGAATTGCCTAGTGCTTACGGGCATGCGTAGATGCCCAGATTGTGATGCCTACACCCGATGCGCCCAGATACGCTGCGCCGCCGGTTGCGGACTCAAATGGTGTGTAGCTGGTTTGGTTTTCTGCTGTGTTCCTGCTCTCACTCAAGTTTGCCTGCCATCGTAGTGGCCTCTGAAACACAGTTTGCTGCAGCGCCGTCTACCGCGGCGCCCTCCGCAGCCTGGGGCAACCGTAAGTTCCAAAGCTCCCGTTCCTGTACTTGCGGCTCATACTCGTTGCAGGAAATCCGTATGCGGCCGCTTTGGCGGACAGCGCCAAATCATGAGGTCCCTTTCTCTCAGTGGCGGACTGTGTATGTTGAGTAGGTTATGCTAAACCTGTAATTGTTTGTAGCTATACTTCATGGATATGTGCGAGGGTGCAAATCTCGGAAGAATATGGAAGGAACCATAGATCCGGAGTTATGAATTCGAACTTGAGCTGCGGCCGAGCTTCTTCCAAGCTGTAGGTGACCTACCTTTGTAATACCTACCCTCGAGCAAAGTAGAAAGTTTTGGGAGCACGTGTTCGTCTCCCTCATTTACATTTGGCTGGGGCTCACATCTAGATCTGAGACGTCTGTGGCCTCAATTATTTCTGTGCATTGTAGATCGCCAAAACCTTGAAGAGTCAGTACTAGTCAGTCCTGGCCATCATGGCCGCGGGCACCTCAACTGCCTATAAACTCGACCTCGAAGACATGATTGCTTTCCCGGATGCTGGGCATGTTCCTGTGTTTCCTCCCAACCCGGGTGAGAGCTGGATAATCTTTGGGGAGGTGAGAACCTTCTGTGCGACTTTTGCGCAATCAGCTTTTGAACCGCTCTCTGTCGCCCGCAGATCGTTAAGGACAACTCCATCATGCGCCCAGTCTACAGGGTCCGCGACAAGATCGACTGCCAATTCCCTGTCGCGTTCTACACGGACAACCCCAGCGAGGACGCGAAGGACTGCAAGGTGGGACACGTCCTGTGCATCACGACGGCATGCGCCATGCCTTCGCGGACGGGTCGCATGGGTACAGAATCGAGGATCCAAGCACCGTGTTTGTGAGTTCCAAGTATATCTATCTTCCGCCTCACAAATATCGTTTTCAGGTACTCCCGTGTTCCAGAAGACGTTTCGCGCTCTGAACCAACGCCTACGGGAGAAGAGCGATCGCGGAGAAATTTTGCTATGCAATTTCTGTAAGAAGCCGTCGACCCAGAGCTGCGCCAAGTGCACGACGCGGTACTGCAGCAAAGTAAAGTTCTCCGCTCGTCGTTCGATAGTTGCTGACTCGGATCGCGTCTTATTCTTAGGAATGCCAGGGCGTCGACTGGAAAGAGAAAGGTCATAAGAAAGAGTGCCCGGTCATCTCTAGGCTGCATGTCTGGAACCTCACGGACTGGGGTTGACTTTTTCCTGTCGGTCTCATAATTATCCACTGTACATTCTCCCGACCTGCCATTCTCCCGACCTACCTACCAGATCAGCAACCGGTGACCGAAATTTTACTGTGAACTAAATTTAAAAATGCAAAACATGAAGTGCGATCAGATTTTCTACGCCTAAAGGTACTGTAACGTCGGAATCTAGGCCTCGAACGTTCACTTCCCTTCAAAGCCTGACATAACGTGGACACGGTATGCAACCTTGGCCGCAGGTTTGCCCTTGTAGTGCTGGAGGGACAAGCGGTCGGCAAAAAAACGAGGTGGACTGGAATACCAGGGAACGTTATGGCAGCCACGAAGAAACAATGTTCTGGTCATCAGCTGCCTATTTACATTAAGCACCAGTCTTCCCGACTACCCGCGTAAGCCAAAGTGAGTTCGAATATACAGGTAAGTATCCAAGTTGGTCGTACATTTGCATTAAAGAATCCAAAATCCGGTACGTGTCCTACACCGTCCTTCCCCTACCACCATTCCCTGCGGTTCCAAATAACCAGTGCCCCGATGGCCTTGCACTCGTCAGAATGGCCGGCATCCCAGTCGGTGCGCTGGCAACGCTGGTACAGATTAAATCGAATCAGCGACGTACTACGAAGATGTACGACTTGCGCGAAGCCTCACCTTACTGCAATACCGCGTCCTACAAGGGCAAGTCCGCAGATTCTCGCGCGATTTGCAGACATTGCAGCACTGCGCAAATTCACCGGCGTCGCTCTGCGTGCGCAGGCGGGCGGACAGGCGGCGCAGGGTGGCGAGTGAGCAGGGCAGCATCTTCAAGTTGGATAAGCAAGAGCAAGACTCAGGGGCACATTCTGACGAGTAGAACGCGAAGGAGAGACTCACGTAGACAGTGGACTTGTCGCGCACGATATACCCCACCTTCTGGCGAAAATCGGATGTACTGCCGTTCGCGAGACACACCACACGTCCGACTTTGTAGTGCCGGACGTCCTCCGCCGGTTGGCCGTGCAGAATACGACTGGGAAGCGGTCCCCGATCTTATCTCGTACATTGAAGGAAGCGCTTCCCGCACGGACGACCGGATTGCTTGTCTGTGGTCCCGTTGTTAGTTCGTGGAATCAGAAATTGAAGTAGTACGCACATACCACCTCTGCGATGATGACCCAGCGTTCATCAGGGCCTGGGGAGTGAATTGGTATGTTATTGTTATCGGGGAACGCCATGGTGTCTTCCAAGTCGAGTCTGTAGAGGGTTCTTGAACTGGCAGACATGAAAGAAACGAAGTAGTTGGTGGTTAAGTTACTGAGTGGCTGTGTCGGCGCTGGACTGGGCTTACTAATGGTACTTTGGTTATAAATCGAGGGAGAGGTATTCTGAGTTTCTGATACATGTGAATCCAGTACTACAGTACTACGTGTCAAACGGAAGGAAATAACGGGGGCTAGAAATGCAGGCGCTTGTGCAGACGAACATGGAAATGTGTAGACAAGGAAGCGCTGGGCTAGAGAAGGCGATGGTTACGGCAACGGGAGCCCAATGTCGTGCATGGCCGAGGCGAAGGAGCCAACGAAGGTCCACCAAGGCATGCGAGGGCAGTCATAGAAGGGGATGCGGGGGCATGAGGCGGGGGGAAGTTTGGTCACACAAGAGCTGGTGGATCTTGATAACGGAGCGTTGGATCGTCCCAATGGCGCATACCAGGAGTGGATTGGGGAAGCGGATGGGCGGTACTAGCCGGAGGCGAAGGAGCCAACGAAGGTCCACCAAGGCATGCGAGGGCAGTCATAGAAGGGGGATGCGGGGGCATGAGGCGGGGGGAAGTTTGGTCACACAAGAGCTGGTGGATCTTGATAACGGAGCGTTGGATCGGCCCAATGGCGCATACCAGGAGTGGATTGGGGAAGCGGATGGGCGGTACTAGCCGGAGGCGATGGTGCGGGGTCCGCCATCAAGACATCAGCAGCGACTCACTAGTAGCAAAAAACGACGGCACGGGGCTTGGAGCGGGCACAGTGAAGCCGTCCCATGGGCGTGAAGGAAGAGAGGGATGGGGCGGCGGCAGCGAATTACCAGTGCTGGGAGCAGCAAGCGATACCGGAAGGTCTGGGTCGGTCATCCTTAGAAGCTGTCTCGGTGGTGCGTCTGCGTCAACCACCTGGAACCAGGACTCAGATGTGAACTGTCGACGGGAAGACAGACATTCCTGTTTTTGTTTCCCTTGACGACGGCGCAACAGTTTCCTCTTGCCAGCGCTCTTGATGCTAACTGGAAGCCATGGTTAGAGGAATGGTACGTGACGAAAAGCACGTAGCGTCTAGATTCTACCTTGACCATTCGTCCGATCCCCGAACACGGCTGGAATCACTGTCGCTAAGGTGGTAAGGACTCGCTGAAACCACCCATAGGGTGAACGTACAGATAGAACCGTCCTGCGATTTGAGCCTTGTCTGAGATGCTTCGGTATCATCGACACTTTTCCTCTTTTCCGGCTGTGCAGCGGGGGCATACGTAGGATTGGCCGGGATCGGATTAAAGTCAATTACAATACAAGCCGAGCGAATGGAGTCCACGAGAGGCCCGTATGCACGAAAGACCCAGGACCTGAGACGCCTTGTGCCAAATTGACGCGCGCACGCTGCAACGTATGCTTCGAAATTGTCTGCCACGGTTTTGAGGTCCTCGCTGCTCCCAATTCGGCCACGGTACGCGCCGACACTCATCAAGATCGCGCTGAACACCAGATTGCAGACCAGGACCTGGCATACCACCTATACATAGTACAACATCAGCGACGATACGCGATATCGAGAGAAAGACGACGCGCCTTGAGGAGCTTCACAGGTTGGCCCTGCCATCGGTCTGCCAGTAAAGAAAGTACACAAGGCGCGATCCGGCCGTCTCCGACGTGTTCCAGGGCGTCCCGCACCGGTTTCATGATTGAGTTTGCTAGAGTCGCCCAGTACTCGTCTAGGTTATCGAAGCGGAATACGAAGTCAGGGCTCGCGATAGCCCTGAGGATGAGGTTTGTGATTCTTTTTCGTACGATTTCTGTGAATTTATTTCGTATGCAGGCGTTTGTGGCCATTATAGTTACAGGACTTGAGGCACAAGGGAACGGGTATCCAAAAGAGAGAAAGGGTCGTCAGCGACCTCAAGAGAGTTCGTAGAGATGATGGTCGCCAAACTCGACCAAACTTAACCCTTTCCTCTCGTCACCACGTTCCTTAACTCTTGTTCGTGCAATGTCTTGGGCCTCTTCACAACTTCTTCATCTGTGCAATCCTCTGTCTGCTACTAGCATTTGAACTAGTCATGTTTCGCTGGAGCTGCCGCCTTCGTTCAGAACGAGGAATGAGCGAGGGAGGCTATCAAGAGAGCTACGGCTTTCGTTAATTCAGAAAAATTCAGAGGGTCGTGCACTTCCACCAAGAGCTCTGGCCGTTCTCAATTTTCTGGGCTCAAATCCGCACATTTCTGTTCTTCAACATATCTCTCACATGTGTTCTGCGGATTCTCGTCTTGAAACTTGCACATCAATGGTACACTCCGAAATTGACCTGCCGATTGTTTTTACTACTACATGCTCACAGAATGTCAAACGCATTTGTATTCTCGTTGTGCCCAAATCGTACAGAAAATCGGTTCTTGGAACAAAATGACTTGTACTACATATAACGCTTATGCCACTGCATCTCCGTTATAAATTACCCCTCAGTCCCAGCCACCGTTTGACGACTTCATGATCATCTACCCGCCCCGGGATCATAGGGATAATTTCCTCTGCCCTTTGCCGCTGTAGATAATCTTCCATCTGAGCAACCGCTATCAAGAGGATGAGACAATTGATGGGTCCCTCCGGTCTGGACTCACCTAGAGGCCGATTGTTGCTCCCGCCAGCGGTGCCATTGGCGACGTGGATGTGGGCTGGCGTAGGAATATCTTTCCATCTAGAAGAAGATCATTAAGTCCAACTTTGTGTACTGCAGGTCGCAGTCGACTCACTCTGGCTGTCGTGCATTCCGTGCGAGAAGCGCCAATGGTCTGAAAAACTCGCCTGCCCATCGCTCCAAGTCCGCGTCCCCCCTCTCAATCGTCTCCGAGTCGTGCAGTCGAGCGACCATATAGTAAACGATCTGTGATTTGGAAATCGTCGCGGACGACCATCTGAAGCGTTCGGTGATGGCGTTCGGTGTCGATGCACAGGTGAGAACCTCTCTAACCCACTGGAAGATGCGTAAGGTCACCCAACTCGAAGGGCACAAGTCAATGTAGAGCTCACCGACGAGAGGCACAACGCCGTTATCATCCGCGAACAGCGCCGTCGACACATCCGACACTGTAGCCGCCAGGTACATCTTTCCCAACTCCTCAGTAACCTTCGTAGACCAGTCTTCGTTCGTCGAAATATCGTCTAGACGCAGCTCCGCTATCGTGGGTGGAAAATCGGGAAGAATCGTCGTGGGGTCTTTCAAGAAAGCCCAAATGGCCACTTGAGCTCTGTGGGAGAAAGTATTCTGCATATCTTTAAAATCCGCCATTTTGAAGCTACTCTCCTAAGCGTTCTGTTCAACCCGGTGGGTGAACGAGATTGAAGGACGCGACCGTGGTGAAGGTCCACGTTTGTGCGGTCACGTGGACGTGTTTTCCCCCAGTTCAATTGAATCATCGAAGCTCTCATCGTCGAGCTTTCCCGGATATTTTAATCTGGTATTCCACGATGTAAAACCTCCCTCATAGCCCAATTTGTGTTTGATTAGGATACATGGAGATTGCTTGCTATTTTTGCCTTGTAATTGAACCTAGATTCGGAATCTTCATTAATCTTCTCGTAAAATATTCCGCTGCATACCAGGTTCATTCTGTTCCGTTCGGAACTTCTAAGAATGAGGACTTCCCAGAACTTGAGTTGAAGACTGTTCAAATATGCAGGTGCCAGGGAATTTTGAAGCGAATCAATTGATCAACTGTTCGCCGCACTTAGACCTCCCACGCCTTGTTGTCCTTGTACTTCTCTTTGTCTCATAAATGTCATCCAACAATAAGTCTCTTTGGCAACATGGTCAATGCCAAAGCGTGGCACTATAAAGGCGGCTCTCTTAGGCATACCCTGTAAGCACTGAACGTCGCCCTTTTGCAGTGGACAACTTGGGACTACGCAAACGAGAGGCTGTTTTACCTCCCTCGTATATATATATATCTTCCTTGTCAGCTTCCGTCTTCGCTGAGGATGCCTTTATCCCTGCTTCCAAAGCCTGCGTCTTATGTCGTCTTCTCCATCAACCCCGTCGCCACTCTGGAGTCTCTGAACGACCCAGTGGCCCTCGCCGCAGCGCGGCAAATGGCCCCTGAAAAATACGTCGGCTACGTGAACAAGGCATGTAATGATTGTCACAAAACATTCCTACATCCAGGTGACATTTATTTTCCAGGTAGTGGACGTCTTTGATTCGCATGCCCGATACCACACGTATTCCATCCTACTCACGAGCCCCACGGTCCCTGCGGCATCGGAAGCGGACCTCATCGGTGCTGACATGTACACCCCGGTTTTCCCTGTCACCGCGCATCCACTTGGGCGCGAACCACTTCATCCGAACAAGGCACTTCCGTGGAAGACCTGCTACCAGCCGTCGTTCATGCGCAGTGTGGTTCGCGTCCCCGTCACGGTGGCGGACGACAGCGCCGCAATATCGCTTGAACCGTCAGATGTCACTCGCCATCGGATGATCCTATTCGGTGAGGACGTCAGACGAAACGCTTCCGTGCACTCCTCTACACCTCCGGAAAAGCTCGGGGAGGACCCATCCTCGAGCTACATCGACTTCAGCGACCTGGATGATTACACTGGCGATATATCCTGCCCGATTGACGTCGACCGCACATACGAAGATCGGTATTACGCGGATACTGTCGAAGCGAGCCGCCCGGCGGACACAGTGATTGTCGTGGATGTCTCGTATGACCTTTCCGAAATCAGCGAGCTCCCTGACCCGCTAGGATTTTTTGAGGAAAAGCGTTTTATTAAAAAGTACGTGGCCAATATTTATAATCTATTCGCCAACTAACCTGCATTCGACCAGACTGGAAGCGGAGTCGAAGGCCCGGACCTCCAAAAGAGTCATCTCCGCGCCCTTCAAGTTGGAGTCAGAGACGCAACATGCGATGGAAGAGGTCCAGCCCATGGTTGACTCGGAGGCAGGGCAGCCATGGGCCTTTACTAACTACAGAGGATTGCCGGAACTTCTTTCGACTATCCGAATTCCCGTATCAGTGATTCGGGGGCTGGCGACGATGACCCGACGGTTGTCAATATTTTGGACGCACGGGGTCTGGTGTACGTTCTAGAGTACTTGTGGGTTGAATTGTTACTAGTCGTCTGGGGATTGACCGCACGTGATGTGAACTTATTTTGGCTTTCAACCTCTGAGTCGCTGACCTTTTCACCTTGAGCGAGCCGACCTACCATGCGGAAAGGAGATTCGTTTGTCTTTACATGTCTGCAAATGATTCGGTTTTACGCGCCAATAAATATGGGCGTGTCTCTTGCGTTACTATGGTCCAATCCGTGTTCTCAACACCACTGTATTTTTCCCAGCTGTCAGCTAGAAAAATACGGGGTTCACGAGTGCCATCTGCCATCTGGAATTGAACGCCCCGATAATTAGCTACCTTCAAAACATTCTAGAGGCGCGACTCAACACGAGCTTTCCACTAAAGTCATAACTGTGCGTTCGCCGTCGCTCAAATGCTTGGCAAGATACTGACCAGCGTCCGATTCTTTCTTAGTTTGAACCAGTGTATATCGGTATCAATGCGGAGTCCGCGGATCTTTCCGTATCGAGCGTCCGAGTCGAATGACCTGCGATGTGGGGTGTAGAATTTATATCCGAGTCAAGCACGTACATTTCGGGAGCCTGGCTTCAGAATAACACGTTGTCCTTGATGATCTTAAGCTTAAAACAAGCCTCAAGTTGGAAGCAAGGAAGAATTGAACGCACACGTGTGCGTCTTCTACCGAGGAATGCCGCCTTGTGGCGTGGGTGAAAAATGGGCTCCCAAAAAGAAACCTAGGCCACTTCCGCACAGAGAGTGGGTGGATTCTTTTGAGCTGGCATGCGCTTTCTGACCCTATGCTGTTTGGACGGAATTTTTCTGACATTTTAGCTAGTTGGAGGTTGGTTGGAGGACAATGGAATAGTGCTTTCAAACTCCGCCAACGCACGGACCATCGGAGCTTGAAATGTAAATCACGTTTATAAACGAGTGACCTGACCTCACATGACAGATCACCACCCCTCCTGCCCCACTACGCGCTCTCCGATATTGCACTTTCCTCTCCCCCAAGAGGCAGGACAAGACCGATATATCAGGCTAAAGGCGGATCAGGCGGGAAGACGGTACACCGAAAGACAAGACGAGTCTGTAATTTTTCCAGCGATTTTCCGCCTTACTGAGTTGGGCTCCGCTTCCCTGGCTTGCAGGATATCAAGTCTCATCGGTACTACTATATTCTTGCCTGAAATAAACTCAAAGGACGTCTACTCTTGTCTTGAAATGGCTTCAGGAGCCGCAAACCACGATTCATCCTTATCGGCTGCCCCTGCGGCACCCGGTTCTGGACCTCTGAACCTCTCGAGCATGGATATTGCACAGATCCAGGCTAATGGACTGCAAGCTATCCCCAACCTCGACCCCGCTCAGCTCATGAACCTGTTGCGGCATTTGCCCAATGTTTTCACGAAAGTACGCTCGTTTCCTATTTCCCCCACTTCCCCGCCTTTCAGGCTCCTTCACGACCCTCTTTCCACTCCTTCCGGACCCTTTGCGCCCTCCCATGTCCCCCAAATCCCGAATATCATACCCTCCCGTGCTCCACACGTGATCGTTCTGCGCTCATCACGCCTCCGCGTCCTGCACGTCCCCTCACATGACATCCCCGCCATGTATTTTTGCTGACCCCCCGTCCAGCAACTCGCCGACGGCACCCTCAAGGAGGACGCCGCGCAGACGCTCTCCAACCTCTCCCAGTTTGCGGGCGGGCCCGGCGCGACGGGGCCTGGCGGCTTCCGCGTCAGCGACCCCGGGCCCTCCTCGCACCCGCACGGGCCCCCGAACCTCGGCCACCTCGCCCACGGTCAGGTCCCGCACCCGCAGAACGTCAACATGCTCGGCACGGGCGGCATGCCCAACCCGCCGCCGCCCCAACCGCAGAGCCAGGACGACGACGACGACGGCGACGAGTACGTCGACAAGCCCGAGGCCACCGAGACCACCGCGCGCAAGCCCACCGGTGCCGGCAAGGGCCGCGGTCGGGGCGGTGCGACGATGGGCAGTGACGAGTGGAGTCGACAGAGAAAAGATAACCATGTGAGTCCGGTTTCGGCTGCTTTTATGTGTGTTCTCTCTCTTGCCGGCCCCGTTTTTGGACCAGCTTCCCACCCTGTGTCTGATGTACTTGCGGGAACTTGCCATCTCGAGTTTCTCTTCACCTCCACGACGGTCCTCTTTCGGCCTTCAGGCAATTCGAGGATTCGATTCTTTTGTTTCCCAGACACACCTGGCTGTCTTTCATTGGCCGTCAGGTAGTTTGGGGGACTGAACCTCGAGTTCACCATTTCCCTTTCAAGTTTGATCCCTCATGTCCCCGTTCCCCGATGCCCTTTACTTACCGTCTTCTTTCGCAGAAAGAAGTCGAGCGCCGCCGCCGCGGCAACATCAACGAGGGGATCAACGAGCTCGGCCGCATTGTCCCCAACGGCTCCGGCGAAAAGGTGCGTGTCTCCCCTCCTTCCATACACGCACCTCTCACAGCGCCCCAGGCCAAGGGCGCCATCCTCTCTCGCGCGGTCCAGTACATCCACCACCTCAAGGAGAACGAGGCGCGCAACATCGAAAAGTGGACGCTCGAGAAGCTGCTCATGGACCAGGCGATGGGCGACCTCCAGGTGCAGCTAGACGAGATCCGCCGCATGTGGGAGGAGGAGCGCATGATGCGCCAGCGTGTCGAGAAGGACCTCGAGACGCTCCGCGGCTCCACCAACGCCGCCGCCGCCGCGGGTGAGAAACGCGCGAGCCCCGACGGTGGCGATGGGGACGGCGGTGATGGGAAGCGGCAGAGAAAGGAATAGGTGCTTTACTTTTTTCTGCTTTCTGTGTTACATGTATGATTGTGCCTTGGTTTTCTGTCTTTATTGAAGTTCTTCCCTTCACTTCCTCTTCTCTACCATGTTGCTACTCAGAATATGTACATTACTTAGCTACACCGTGGCTTGCACGGAAAATATGTCTTACCTCCTCGAAATCAATGGGGATCCGAGTCTCCCTCCACGCGAATCCTTCACTTATGTTGATGCCATTTACTTCCATTTGTCCCCAGTTCATACCATCCAAAAGGCTTTCGAGTTACGTATCTGATTATTTACGCTTCTTGCTTGAGCAAATCACAGCCCATCCTTTGCTGAACTTCCGACGCGCCGTCATGGCTGAGGGAATCTCACCTACCGACGACGAACTCCAGCAGGCGCTGGCACAGCTCAAGGCCCAAATCCCACCCTCGGCATCCCTAAAATCCATGGTCTCTTGCGCACGGAATATCCATCATGGACCGTCAGCGAAAAACGCACACGCAAGGCGCTGCAGGCGCTGGGGTTACTCGTAGCACCTGTGCCACATCCATCGTCCAACCTGATTGAGGATCTGAACATCGAAAAATGGACGCCGCGCGTCGAGGTGCGCTACTTCGACAAGAAGAAAGGCAAAGGCCTGGTCGCAAAACAAAAAATCAAGACAGGCGAAACAGTTTGGACCGAGGATCCATTCATCATCGCGCCCGAGTGGTGTGTATCTCAGAATCTTTTGCCTCTTGTATTGAATCACCGACTATTCAGGGAGATATACGACAAGCAACGGAACGCGACCGCGTGCAGCCTCTGCACGACGCTCTTCGCGCACCCCTCCGACGTGCGGCTGCGCTGCGAGCACTGCCCGGCCAAGTTCTGCAGCACGCTGTGCCGCAAACGCGCGGAGAAGACACACCCGCTGCTCTGCGCGGCGCAGAACCCCGCGTCGATGCCGCTCCTGCGGTGGATGCGTGAGCGCGAGTGGATGGCGCTGCACGCGCTCGTGCAGTGCACCGCGCGCATGCTCCTCGCGGCGGCCGCGGGCGATGCGCCGCTCGCCGCCGACTGGCGCATCGTGCGCAGCTTCGCGGAGCTCGGGATGGAGGAGCGGGCAAAGTACAGCTTCAAGTTGCGCACGCTTCCTCCTCGCTCGCGCCCGCCCGCGTTTTCTCACTGCGTAGGATAATATCACTGAAGATCGGAGCCGGACCGCGAGACGTGGAAGACTGCGTTCGAGATGTACTGCCATGCGTTCCATCGGCCGGCCCACGACGAGAACACGAAGAAACTCACCGACGAAGAGAAGAAGGTCGCGGCGATATTGAAGAAGACGCTTCCCGCTGATATTGAGACCGCGCTTTTCGACTACGACAAGGGTTTCCTGCGGGGCCTCGGCCGCATGAGCCTCAGTACGTGCCGCCCTTCGCGCCTTCTCATCCCCGTCCGCTGACGCTCACCAGACATCGAGGCACACGGCGGGCTGTACACACTCCACTCGCACTTGAACCACTCCTGCGCACCCAATATCTCCGTGCGGCATCTTGACCAGCGCAAGGCGCTCTCGCGCATCACGCTCAAGGCCACGCAGGGCATCGAGCCCGGGCAGGAGCTGCTCATCACGTACGTCAACCCCCAGGCTGGGTATGCAGAGCGGCGCAACGCACTCGAGGCATGGGGCTTCATGTGTCAGTGCCCGCGGTGCGTTGAGGAGGCGAAGCATTACAAGGAGCCTGAGGGTGGTATAGACGATCTTGCGAGCGAGCTGAAGGCTGGGCTCGGGGTGATGTGAATAGAGCGCGGCTCCAATGACTATTACATAAATTGTACAGCCAGCCGCAAAGGTTGGGGGAAAAACGGGTTACAATATACATACTTCGTTACATATTTTGGTAAGCGCAACAAGAAAACTAGACGAGCGCTCCTAGTCTCCTTGAAGTAGCCGGTAGATAGTATACGACTTTCGTCCCTTATTGCTGTTTGCAAAATAGTTGGCCACATTGCCTTTTTGAGAAAACTAATGGTTTTGAGTCGTAAAACGTGTTTGGGCTGTATCTCACTCAATTCGGGCACTTTATATACAAATGAAAATATTTTCGAGCATCACGAGCCTATCCTCGTCGTCTGAGCACAAGAACGCCACGATTTAGGCAACACGTCAGAAATTTATGCATAATATCGTATTTTTGAGCAGACTGAATACTACGCAACAACAGGGACACGTATCGACAAACGGGAAAGACAAGGACCATTGATTAGGTCTCCCCCAAGCCTCTACGTTGAGATTTTCGTCCTCGGGGCCTCTGCCGCCGTCGCTGTCGTCGTCCAAAGTCAGGTCACGCACTGACGTGTCCTGTCACTTGCGTGACCGTACCTTCGATGGCGTCGGCGACGACGTTGGCGAGCTTGTTTTCCAAAATCTCGCAGTAGACCCCTTTGAAGGACCTTATCTAAGGCACTTGTCCTTTCGCCTTGCTTATACCTGCTCGCGTTGGCTAGCAGTGCAAGGATTTGTCAAAAATTCACTATCTTTTGTAACATCCTTATATATTGCTTGAATCACATATCTGTGATTCTCAGAGGTCCTTCCAAGGGGTCGACGACAAAGCTTTTGGGAAAAAAGCTCACCAACGTCGTCGCCAGGCCATTGAAGGTAGGGTCACGCAAGTGACAGACACGTCAGTGCGTGACCTGACTTTGGACGACGACAGCGACGGCGGCAGAGGCCCCGAGGACGAAAATCTCAACGTAGAGGCTTGGGGGAGACCTAATCAATGGTCCTTGTCTTTCCCGTTTGTCGATACGTGTCCCTGTTGTTGCGTAGTATTCAGTCTGCTCAAAAATACGATATTTTGCATAACTTTCTGACGTGTTGCCTAAATCGTGGCGTTCTTGTGCTCAGACGACAAGGATAGACTCATGGTGCTCGAAAATGTTTTCATTTGTATAGAAAGTGCCCGAATTGAGTGAGATACAGTCCAAACACGTTTTACGACTCAAAACCATTAGTTTTCTCAAAAAGGCAATGTGGCCAACTATTTTGCAAACAGCAATAAGGTATGCCATCTAATACGGAATATCCTGAGGGAAGGTTTGGATGCAGCCTTTCGATGGCTGCCTTCGGGAGACTAAGCGCTCCGACTGAACGGCGATCTTATCACGGCCAATTCAGACTGCACCTACACTACGGGGACGTCAAATTCAAGTATTGGCGTGAGAAGGGAGTTGAACTATTCCAAAACTCTGTTTTCCCGTTGACCACATGGAAGCAGACGGTTCTTTGATTGAATTCTATCCGGAGACGCGCGCAATCTCGTCATATGAACTTGTGTGTCTTGAATTTTGCAACTTCGTTGGACAGGTAGTCACAAAGAGCACTACGCCCGAGAAAAATACTGTTCCTGGTTTAGCCCGGCTTGGAATGCGTGCGAGGGATTTTTGGGGATGTACAACGGCGTAGTGACGTGCCAGACCCTGAAAACCGCCCTGGGAACTAAGATCAATGACCATTGTAAATGCCGCGAAACACATGCCTGAGTCCATGGAGAGAAGCTCATCAGACTTTTGACATTTTTGTTGTGGGGTTGTACAACACCAAAAAACACCAAAAAACAGCATGAAACCTCGCAATGTCACAACTCACAACATCCGTCCCAATTTTGACTAGGTGCAGGCGTGGGCGCCAGCTCGAACCTTGCTTGAAGGTGGAGTTTGGTGTCGCTGATTGATGTGACTCATGAGACCACAAAAGCAATATTGGGAACGTAGTGTACAATAGTCGACATGTAACTAATACGGAAGAATTGTAACGTAGAACTAAAGCACTGCCAGTGGTGTGTAAAGTAAGGGATATTTCGTCGCGTTCTACGTAGCCACCGCCACAGGTGCAGGGCCGGACCCACCAGCTCCGGTGGGCCACCTTGAGCACTGCCACTGGAACCTCGTTTCGCTGCCGTTAGATACAGCTGTTTTCAAAAAAGAATACACTTTTGATCGAGTGGTGCTACTCATCAGGAAAATGTTTTTGAGCTGGCAGAGCTGGCGCCAGGTCAGCCAGCTGTGCCAGCTCGCCAGAATCGCATCTGGCGACATAAAAAGATAGCCGGTGCCAGAACCTATTCTGGCGCCAGAATATACCCTGGCCCCATAACATGCAGCCATTTTTTGGTATATTGCAGTGCATTCAGATCACTGCACACATAGCAAGGAGACACAGATAAAATATATATTCATGTAGAGAGAGTAGGTACATGATTTACAATCCATATCCCGGTCCGTATCCATCATCACCCATAGCCGGCCTTCTATTCCTCCAACCCGTGCCTACCGTTGCTGGCCCGTCGACGGCTTGGAGGTGGCGTGGAAGGAAGGAGGTGGAGGGAAGGAGGTGGTGGTTGGTGCAAACCAAGCAACGGCTACGTCAAAAGTATCAGCCCGGGGATTCAAGTAATATGTTAAGTACATGTACCTTCCCACACTGGAATTTCGGGCAGAGGGATACAGCTGGACTTGCCGCGACAACAGCGTAGTCCAAAATTATGTCTGGAATGTGTAATGATCTGGAATGCAAAGGTGATTAGTCGGGGAGGAGGGGAGGGCGCCACATGCGGCAAATGTATGCTATGAGGCCACAGGCGGCTGCTGGGTGCGAAACAATGCACAGGTATGAAGAGAGATATGTGGAGGGGATCACAGAACACATAGACCAGAGGGAACCAGACAAGCACTAGCAAGGGATGAAGCCACCAGCGAAACGAGTCCTGTCTTCCAGAGCCAGCAGTACAAGCCAAAAGATTCCATAAGAGCTCAGAAGGAAAGAGGGGAGTTAACAGAAAACACAGAAGATGCTTGGGGAGGGCACAGTACACGTTGAGACCGTTTTACGGGGGCGGGGCAAGACAACATGGAGGGAGAAAGCAAGTGACGTGGCGATGGTTGGCCATCAAATCACGCCATATCAACACACGTGCACGGCGGAGTTTGAATGACTTGGATAGATTTTGAGATCTCAGAGCTCTGCAGAATTCAAAATGCAAATACTTGCCCTTCCTGCTGTATTGGAGCCCGTTTGTAATCATACCTTCGCCTCCCAATGAATTTTAACATGGTAGGAAGCCCTATGAAAAAATCAAAACTGGCACTGATTCTGGGATGAGCTGGCAAGTGTGCGCCAGCTACGCCAGATCGGCCAGACGCACCAGAATGCGCCAGCTCATACCAGATGGAAAACATTTTCCTGATGCTCAGATCGCTACTTTTCGCCCCACACGTGATTCCCAAAGGGGAAAGAGGCGTGTCATATTTGTTCTCCGTCCCGAAACAGCAACTTGTAAACGAGCCGCTCGTTTCTCGGTGGCTGGCTCAACTGGAGATGAGCCATTGTCTCTTTGGTGCCACCCTTTGACTTGTCAGTGGGTGGCACCAGTGAATTTTCACTCATTTAGCGTGTATTTATTATGAAGAGTGAAAATATATTGCATTCCGCGAAAAAATCTATTGTGTTGGACCATCTGGTGAGTATACAGGGTAGAAATAGTTACTATAGTGCTGTGACGGTGGATATGCGTAAGGGTAGGGATTCGGTACTGCAGTGGGACGTGGCTGGGGCGGGTTTTGGAGCTTGAGGCGATATGCGCAGAGGTGGGAAACCATCACATCATTCCCCCGAGTCAGCTCAACGTTGTATTTCGCGCAAAGAGCCCGCAGTTGATTGGCGTTCAAGGACGAAAGGTCATCGTCCTTGGCAACTCGGAGATCGAACGTCTCGACATCAAATGATGGTCGAGAGGTTGAGGCGCGAGCTGCGGGACGAGTCGAGGGAGAAGGCAAAGGGCTTGTGTCTGTCGGCGGCGCAGGCAGCAGCGGTGCTGTATAGGCACGAGGACAGTAGTAAGAGGGCTCGCTTGGAATTGGGAGCATCGGAAGGAGCTGGACTGCAGTCTGGGTGGCAACAGGTTTGTTGTCGAGCAATGATGGTTCCAGAGGACCGCGCGCATCCAAACGAGCCTTCTTTCTAGATGGCTCGCCACCCCCGTATGGACCGTAGTCTTTATGCTTCTTGCTCTTGACCGGAACTCCCATAACAGCTGCTGTTTGTGGCCATGAAATGCTGGTTTGATGCTATTTTCGACTTTTTGGAAGGTAAGATTGCCCGCAAAGGTGGAAGTTGGCCCAAAAGAATGCTGAGAATCTGGGATGCTTTGCGCATAGATTCACGAGCATCTTCATCTGATTCCACAGGTGGATCAAGTCGAAAGCGAAGCACCATGCACTGGAGGCGTTCCATAAGGTCATCGACAATCAACTCCGAGTGATCACCGACGTCCGGGTCCTCCCTGAGCGCAGAATCACCTGAATCATTGTCTGAGGCGTCGAGAACATCGGGAACGTCGTCCGAGTCTGTGGAATTGAGTGCCATGATCGGGATTTCAAGGGAAATGATGTTGAACGGTGCAGATGTGTTTACAGAATTGGATCAGAGAAAATGACAGGCAGGTACAATCATACGCTTCCAGATCGACCTCGTAAAATATCTGGGAGTCAGATTGGGACCGAACAATGAATTTACTGGTCTCGTGGTCAAGGCGAATGTCGGAAATGGGTATCGAGTTGGTGTGTTGAGTTACTTCCATCTGGTGTTTAATTTCCAAATCAGGGCCCTCAAAGCCCATGGCTTGACGCTGATGGCAGGCAATGAAATGAGGTATGGCAACATTGTAAAGGACATGGATGAGGTGATCCAGGTGACAGTTCCACTTGCCCTCAAGGAAGGTTCCCTTGAGAAGATGGTGCCAAGACTCGACGAGCATGTTAGTGTCGCCGAGCTCGAAGATGTGGCGGTCCTTGTGAAAGATGGCAGACCAGAGTTTGACTACCTTCATCCAGTAGGTAATGAGGTAGTCAACAACGCTTGGTGGTGCTATATTCTGGATTTCGATCCAGCACCTGTCAAACTCGTCTTGATCTGTCATTCGAATCCACTGCTTCAGTCGTTCCCAGAGAAGCGGGTGGTGCTGGATGGAAAAGTGCTGCTGCCACGCATGAAGACGTGCCACCAGCACAGGAGTCGTCGAGATTTGGGAAGCGATGCTCGATTGCATTGAGCTGACCATTATCGTAGTCAGACATGAATAAAGACGGGGATATGCCGGGATTTTGGGTAAGAATCGTGGTGAGGAAGTAGTTGATTGTAACCTCCTTCACGTTTGAGGATATCATCCAGCCGGCCGGCATTCCTGGGGGGTATTATTCAGTATATTTTGCAAGAATCTCGATGAGATAACTAACCGTGCCCCCAGTTGTCGCGAACCATAAGAGCAAAAAGTGTCATACCCTCATAATGTATCGTATTATGAGTGCTGTCGATACCAGCAAATTTTGAGCCGAATTTCTGCCAGCACTCGCATTGATACTTGGTCTGCATAATGAGAACAAAGCTATCATTGTCGAGGTCTGATCCAGCTGGCGGCCCTGGTCACTACACTTCAAGATAACAAAATGCCCTTCAGATTCAAGCTTCTTGACCCATTCAAGAACTGAGGCACCGTCCTGAGAGGCAAGCCGAATAGCCTCTTCCTTGATCATCTTCTGTATCTGCTGCACATCTGCCTGGGTGGCAAAATGACGTCGATGAGCTTTGTTCAAGCGGGTATCGTCAAGATTATTCTCGTGGTACATGTTTTTGGTGATCAGGTCCAGCTGCAAATCATGTTAGGACACTTTGGAGGGCAGAAACCCACAGAGTACTGACCACTTTCTTCAGCTCCACCCCAAGACGAGGGTAATTCTCAATCTCCTTACGTGTCACGATTACATGCAAATCTTATCATTCCAACACCTATCTAAGCGCTCGAGATCTAAGCGCTGGATGACAAGAAGGCTATGACAGAACCAGCCCGAAGGATGATGTCATGATGATGTCAGAGATGACGTCAGAACACGTTGAAGAAGCAGGACAATGAGAACATGTGGTTACGGGTAGTTGCAGTATATATTTACATTAGTTCACACGGTTCGCTGGACAGTATAAGTAGAGTAGCCATTACACTGTTGTAGTTTAACCTTTTATTCCGTCATCTTCGAGATCTACACAAGCACCACCCAATCCCTCTCATCTTACCGAGAGTGGACGCTTAAGGTCTTGACTGTGACATAATAAAAGGTTACCCCTCATACCCTCGTACTGCCCCTTACCAACCTCCTTTCCCTTTCTCCCCACCTACTCACTCTACCTCTTTACCCTTTCTGCCACTGCAGCAGTCTCTTACCTGAAGACTCATTTCCCCCACCAACACTTCACGTTGTCCACACCGACGTTAAACAATTGCAGTGCCCATCTTGTGCGTCCACTCGAACAGACGACACTGTGCTAAGGGAAACATTGAGCTCGTCCCGCACCATAGTAGTCAAAGGAGCACTAGCCTAATCCTCGGAGAGGGCTATCTCGCAGCCGGGGGGAGTTGTAGAAGACCCCGGACTGTTCTGTCAGCAAAAGACCGCCTCGACCCCACCACCTGCCCTTGTGGCATACCGAACCCCCCCCGGCTTTAAAGCCACAATTCCTACCAGGACGTCTTACCACATCCCCTATCCGACTCCAAAGATGAGTCCGAGCTATACCACTCGGCCGTTTCCCAAAGATCACCGACTGGCCCACTCCTGCCCCTTCTTCCTTCATCGGCCTTCCAGTCGATAACCCGCAGAACTAGAAACCCACCTCCTCCCATCGTGCCGTACTAGCACCCTGACCAACACAGCTAATCACAGCCATGTCCCCATCCACACCTTCGAAACCCCTATCACCCACGCCGATTGAAATGTCGCGCCCCAGACCCCCGCTCACCCAATGGAGGAGGAAGCCCCTCCCCAAACCCGATATGTTCCAGTCCCGTTCCGGGATGGAACAGAGAAGATCAACCCCCACGCTTGGGATCCTCACGGATCTCTTACGCAAAGACCCCGCTGATGTTCGATGGGAATGACAAATCCAAGTTTGAAACTTGGTTCGACACCCTGGACAATTACGTCTGGGCCTATGCCTTGAAGTTCAACACCGAGAAGAAGAAAATCACCTTCATGGTGTCCTTATTGGGCTGAGAAGATGGAGCCCGGTGTCCGGCGTCCAACTGGGCGCGGAACTGGAAGAAGAAGGTTCGAAGGCAGGGCACCTTCGAGGAGAATTGCGACTATCCAGAGTTCCTGGAGAGTTTAGCAGAGACATTCGCCAGAAATGGCACCCAGACGGCGCACATGCACCTTACCACCACCCGCCAGGGCAAGACCGCCCTGGTAGACTTTATTCAAGTGTTCGAGTTGAATGCAGAGGAGGCAGGATACGACCTGTCGGATCGAACGGGGCCCATGACACCTTTTTGGTGGAGACCCTAGAGAACCTCGTCTCGGACGAGGTGCGCAGTCAGCTCAATGTCAGGCTGCTGGAGGCTCCCACGACCTACCAGGAGCTGAGACAAAGGCTGATGATAGTCAGCCGGAACATGGAACGGCAAGCGCTCTGAAGGCCCAACAGGCCAGGATGTTCTGGGTACCCACCCAGAGAACAATGCTGCTGCACCAGCGGCACAGACACCCGCCCCGGGGATATCAGGGGACAGTGCCAAACTTGGCAAAGAAGATTGGGGCCGGCGAGACCGCCCCCATGGACGTGGACAGGAAAAGGTGAAAGGCACGCCCTTCCTGTGCTACAACTGTGGCAAGGATGGCCACATGAAGCGGGATTGCCCCAACCCCGCAAGGGGAAATTCAATATCCAGGCTCTCAAGCCCGATGACTATACCCAGGAGGAGTTGGCAGCTTTGGCCGCAATCCTGAAAGAAAAGGGTTTTTAAAGGGGCCCCCCTTGCGGCCAAAGCCGCCCCCTCTGGTTATGAAATGCTCCCTGGTTCCGATTAACACTATTAGATACGCAGATTGGTAGGTTACTGATGTGGATGGACCTACTCCAGTAGTAGAAGGCCTGAACTCAGCAGGAGCCGAGGAGAATGTATATATAGAAAATTATGCTAGTCTACGAAAGAACATACATGATTTCCTTGTAGCTAGTGTAGAAAAAGGACAAAAAATATGTATCTTGGAGAATCAGAATCGGTTACGAAATTTAAAGAACAAGAAAATGGACACAGAGAATAAACGCTGGAGCGCGTTTAAGACTCAACTCAAAAAGGCCCCTGGAACCCAAACCAGTGAGAAAAATAGTGCGACAAAAAAGGGTGACGATGTCACAGAGGCTCAATCCTCGAAAGAGGAGGAAGCACCTAAGGAGAAGGCGGGGAAGCCGATTGATGT
>JARGXW010000687.1:0-72228 GCA_029204085.1 Mycena sp. CBHHK59/15
CGTACCCTGAAGTAATGTCTCGGACAGTGCTTGATACCATTCTTGATCAAACTCACCGGCCGTAGTTGGGTAGCGGCAGCTTTTGTAAGGAGAGTGTAGGTGGGGGGAAAGTGAAGGCAACGGTGCACTTCTGGCGCATTTTTTAGTATTTTGCACTCAGGGTCATCGCTTACTCCGTTGAGTTCGTTGAGTTCGCCGCCTTGCAGTGAAACCGATCACAAACAAGTCATCAAAAGTCCTTGTCGTGCCCCAAGATTTGTGTATCCAGAAGAAAATTTGTGACATTGAGCGCTCGGGCTCAGCGAGTGGAAGAGAAGCAAAGGGTATATTAAAGGCAGGTAATAGCAAAAGACAGTCGAATCTACGACTAATCTCAACGTTGTCTCAGCGGAATGGTATGGTGCGCATCACCTAGCTGCCACCACCACGTGCTTGAAAATTTCCGGGCTCAAAAAAACATATATTTCTTATCCGTCTAGTAGAAGTGTTCCTTTTGAGTGTAGGAAGATAACTGCTAGAGGGATTTTCGATTGGATCAAAACTGAGTGAGCTCGAAATTTCTTCCAGACCTAATTTGGCCACATTCTCGAATATATTCAAAAATCGGTCGTCAGAGTCGTAAGTAGGCTTAAAATGACGCTAAATTACAGGAGAGTTCTACTGGTCGAACTGCCGTGCAGCGCGCTTAAAACACGACGGTGGGAGGTGTATTTAGTCGAACTGAAGGCACGAACCACCCGTTGAGCCTCTTTCGGCCCCAAGTTATTGCGATAAGCTTCCATCCAACGAATCATGCAATGCTACCATTTGCGAATCACGGAGAGTTGAACAGAGGCAAGTGCAGCCGGCATATTTGTTTTCAACCCCTCGTAACTGTAGTCACAGTGGTCACGGAGGTATTTCTTGACGGCGCCCCAGAAGAACTCGATAAAGTTCAACTCGCAGTGATATTTGGGGCAGAAGATAAATAGATGACCTGCTGCTTCGATTTTTTCTGCCACCATTGACCGTTGCTCGAGGAAGTCGGGCTGCAATTCCAACAGCCGCGTTGCACAGCAATCACGGGCCGCGGTGTGCAGCCCTTTCTTGCACTCCTTCACGGGACCGCCGAGGGTGAATATAATGCACAAAGTAGGCTCCGGAATCCACTCAGAGGTACACTTAATTGAAATTTTTTTCTCCGGCCAATTTGGCCACTAAATTTTGGAGGCGGCAGCTAGGTGATGCGCACCATAGCAGGAAGGTCGAAATGAAGATCGACGACACGTGGGCGCGTCCGAATCGGAGCCGGGACTCCGGATATAAGCGAGGGTGTGTGACCAGCTTGGCCTGATGGCCTGAGCCGCCGAATGATGGCGCCGTGCCTTGCCGGGTTTTCGTTTTCGTTTCTCGTTTATACCGTGCCTTGCCGGGTTTTCGTTT
Source organism: Mycena sp. CBHHK59/15 (assembly GCA_029204085.1). Classification (NCBI taxonomy): domain Eukaryota; kingdom Fungi; phylum Basidiomycota; class Agaricomycetes; order Agaricales; family Mycenaceae; genus Mycena; species Mycena sp. CBHHK59/15. The sequence goes on from JARGXW010000687.1 coordinate 1,423, forward strand.
TCGTTTCTCGTTTATACCGCTTTTAGCCCCTCGGAGAAATGAAAGGAACGAGTATTATGTAAACATAAGTACTCGTAATTGGAGTCCGGCCGACGTCAAGCAAGACCAAACCGATGACATGTCCTTCCTAAATGGGCCACATAGCGTGATCCATGCCTCATTTTACCTTCCTTGAGGTAGAAAAGTGTTTTCCAGCTGCATGGAACAGTATCCAGACCATTTACGGCCCAAAAAATAAAACATAATTTTTTTTTTCCACTGGCTGGTTGGTCGACCCACCCTCCCTGTCCTTGGTCACGGCTTGACCGGCCCGGACCCCCTTGCCTGCAAGTAGAGAAATTCCTCGGGAAAAAGAGACCACTAAACACCACAAGCTGACAGTTGTACCATGTTGCAGTTGGCAATCCACCAGTACAGTATTCTCCCTCACATTACATGCACAACGTTGATGCGTACACATTATTTGTCATTAATAATGGCTCTGGTGTCATGTGTGGAACAACCTCAGGCCCGATTAGGCCTGGAGCTGTCAAGCCAGGCCCAATTGGGCCTGAGGCTGTCAAAGGCACATGCCGCTGTCAAGCCAGGCCCAATTGGGCCTGGGGCTGTCAGCGGCGCGTGCCGCAGGCTCATTCCCAGGCCCCTATTCCACCTTGTTTCTCAAGTTTTGCACTAGTCTGCCATGCTGGGGGACGTTGTATGGTCCAACTTGAGATTATAGATGAACCATTGCGCCGCAGGCCGAAAAAAGTGGCCCAAATAGCCCCCGGAACCACAGGAAATTCAATAAAAATAAAAGAGTGTTTTGCACTGAATCTGGTTCACAAGGGCATGGGTAAAATTAATTGGGCCTCGAACGAGTCGGGGAGTGCCACAGGCCAGTAAAATGAGCCAAATTTAGTGAAAAAGAAGCTAAATTCGTGGGAGGACTTGCAGAACACTGTGAGCACAATATAATCTGATCCACATCTTGCGTTGAGTTGGGAATTTGTGAGGAATGAATTTGAATACCTTGCCTAGGTTCAGATTCAGCATGGGAAGGGGTGTCTGCAGAAATACCAGCCTAAGGATCTAAGGAATTGTGCAAGAGAAATTTTACATGTTTGGGTACTGTGGGTGGAAGTGTTAAATCCGGGAAGAAAAATGTATACACATGGCAAAACAAAAATGAAGGAAAAATGCGGGATGCGTCGGAGGTCTATTGAGACGTGAGAGAGGGAGAAACAAAATTGCAAAATGAAAAAGCATATAGCGTGCTGGCAGGTTCGAACGTACGCGAAGGAAAAGAGATCACGCGATCGGCAAAACTAAACCTGAGCACTTTCCAAGTAGACTACACAAACTTGCAAGATTTGTCTCTGCTGAACACTCCAAGTGGCCCAAGGACTTTTTGAATAATTTTTGAATAATAATTTTTTGTTCCACATATGACACCAGAGCCTTTTCCGGCTCTGGTGTCATGTGTGGAACAACCTCAGGCCCGATTAGGCCTGGAGCTGTCAAGCCAGGCCCAATTGGGCCTGAGGCTGTCAAAGGCACATGCCGCTGTCAAGCCAGGCCCAATTGGGCCTGGGGCTGTCAGCGGCGCGTGCCGCAGGCTCATTCCCAGGCCCCTATTCCACCTTGTTTCTCAAGTTTTGCACTAGTCTGCCATGCTGGGGGACGTTGTATGGTCCAACTTGAGATTATAGATGAACCATTGCGCCGCAGGCCGAAAAAAGTGGCCCAAATAGCCCCCGGAACCACAGGAAATTCAATAAAAATAAAAGAGTGTTTTGCACTGAATCTGGTTCACAAGGGCATGGGTAAAATTAATTGGGCCTCGAACGAGTCGGGGAGTGCCACAGGCCAGTAAAATGAGCCAAATTTAGTGAAAAAGAAGCTAAATTCGTGGGAGGACTTGCAGAACACTGTGAGCACAATATAATCTGATCCACATCTTGCGTTGAGTTGGGAATTTGTGAGGAATGAATTTGAATACCTTGCCTAGGTTCAGATTCAGCATGGGAAGGGGTGTCTGCAGAAATACCAGCCTAAGGATCTAAGGAATTGTGCAAGAGAAATTTTACATGTTTGGGTACTGTGGGTGGAAGTGTTAAATCCGGGAAGAAAAATGTATACACATGGCAAAACAAAAATGAAGGAAAAATGCGGGATGCGTCGGAGGTCTATTGAGACGTGAGAGAGGGAGAAACAAAATTGCAAAATGAAAAAGCATATAGCGTGCTGGCAGGTTCGAACGTACGCGAAGGAAAAGAGATCACGCGATCGGCAAAACTAAACCTGAGCACTTTCCAAGTAGACTACACAAACTTGCAAGATTTGTCTCTGCTGAACACTCCAAGTGGCCCAAGGACTTTTTGAATAATTTTTGAATAATAATTTTTTGTTCCACATATGACACCAGAGCCTTAATAATTAGTACTAATAAAGGGATAATTCTATTTGGCACCCCCCTTGCCAAAAGCACGGGGGTGCCGCTATGTGGCAACCCTATGATTATGTAAACTACGATAAGATTCCCGATCTATGAAAAGATTCCTGATCTACGATAAGATTCCCAGACGAGTGGGCTTGTGTTACAGTCACATCATGTGATCATATTGTATCACTTGCTCAGACTCAGCACAGCCGATAGCATGGATTAACCTGATATGGAAAACTATCGTAGTAAGCCAAATGCATTGTTTTTAAGGTTTGAATGAATCCCTCAATTTAGATGTGGTTTATTTAACAGCCCAATTAAGCTCTAGACTGAACTTGATCAGGCTTGCAGACATACAAGGCACAACAACATGTGATCTGTGACTCGTTGACAATAGTTGTGACAATTTGACAACTGCCTTTGTGACGTGTGATTCTGAACCAGAATCATGATTCATCCGGAGATCAGATCGATCAGATCTAATGGCAGTACGGTCCGAAAGATAAGATCATGTGGGGGTTGCCAAATAGAAATCGGTTATATGGCAACCCCCGTACTCTTGGCACGGGGGGTGCCAAATAGAATTATCCCTAATAAAGGGTGATTAAAGGTACGAACGGCGGAGAGAACAGAAAGAATGAAAGAGATGAGTAATAATACGGCGCACGGAATGTACCTGCATCCCCTGGATTATTTCGTACAGCGGCAGCGGCGCTTGGTGACAGATTGCGGCTGACTTGAATTCCAACAATGGCTGGTGTTTGTCGTCGACGTCGAGGAGAAAAATTACATAATCTACGAGCACGTGCAGATTTAAGGCCTTAATAAGGCCTGGATGCTTGGCCGAAAATCTTTAAGGCCTTATTTAAGGCCTTATTTAAGGCCTTACCCTTAAGGAGAACACTGGTCATTATGTGGCTCGCGCTCCGGCCGGCCCGTCAGATGCCATCTATCTCTGCAACTAGAGCTGGCTGCTTGAATATGAACCCCTCCTGGCTGTGACCCATTGCTACGTCCTTATTCCCCGAACTCTGGACTGGACTGCTTCAGCTCAAGAATATACTGTGGCATTGTATGGGTGAAACGCTCCGGCCAGCGTGACACTTGAAACTTGCCTTTTATGGCAATTGATTGCCCATCAATTGCCATAAAAGGCAAATTGGTAAGCAAAAACGGGCCTGCGTTACGTGTTACGTTGCACCCATACAAAGTGCTACACTCTAAAGCTTGTGTTCTCTAGCCACTGCCCATTAGGCCGGTGGACGACAAGTCTTGCAAAGCCATTCCTGAACCGGAGCTTTGGTGAGTTCAACGCAACGCAGGAGCACCTCCTTGGCTCCCCTATCCTAGCTTATATTTTTCAAAACATTTCAGGTTCGTTCGAGTTCTAACCTTTCCCGAACCCCGAACTGAACCCCTGTGCACCGAACCCCAGGTTCAGTTCGGGGTTCGAGGAAGTGGCTGAACCGAACCCTTGTTGAGGTTTGGGGTTCGGCAAATTTCGGTAAAAACCGAACGGAACGGAACCTCGGCGACACTACTCTATGCATTAATCACTGATTTTTCCGGCTTCCCCGGTAGTGATGGATTGGCCTTGGCTTGGCCTAAAAGCCATGGCTTTGGCCCGGCTTCGTCTGGCTTTGGCCTCGAAAAATCCTGGGCCAGGCCAAAAGCCAGGCCGGCCAAATGTCTGGCTTTGGCCTGAAAGCCAGGAAGCCATGGCTTTTTGGCTGGGTTAAGAGGCGAATTCTGGCTTTGGCCTGGGAAAATCTCAGGCCAGGCCAAAAGCCAACCCATGCCATGATTTTGGCCTGGCTTTAGCCTTGGTACCAAAGCCAAAAGCCATGGTTTTTTGCCCTGAGGCCAAAGCCAATCCATCACTATTCCCCGGTCCGAGGCACGTGCCCGTGACGTGACGTTGGTGGCAGTCGGTGGCAGTGTTGGCCATGAAGGCCTTGAATCGGGTCCACAGCAGGTTCCTACCCAGCCGCGGTTTCAAGGCTCACGATCTCTGTAGCGGTAGTTTTAATTGAATAAAGCGAAATTTGACTGACCGGAAAGATCGGACCGTTTGATGTGTGATGTTACAGTGACAGAAAGTTGGGGTATTCCACAACGACTCCAACTATGCACAGATGCCTGTCGAGGAGCAGATTGCCATCGCCCTCTATCGTTTTGGCCATCACGGGAATGCTGCGAGCACCTTAAAGGTGGTGTTGCAGTTCGGAGTGGGTTATGGGATGGTTAGCCTCGTCACAACTCGGGTCATGAAGGCAACATGCTCTGAGCGTTTTCGGTCTGCCTCAGTGCAGTGGGCAAGTGGAGAGGCAGAGGAGGCCGCAAAGGAGTGGGTTGGCAGCGTCTCTTGCCCAGGATGGCGGAATGATTGGTTGATGGTTGACGGACCGTTGGTGCCTTTGTTTCGACGGCCTGGTCATTTTGGAAATGTATATTTTGACCATAAGTCGAACTACTCACTCAACGTGCAGGTATGTGTATTTATGGCTCCCCAAAGTATTTCCATCTCACTTACTATTGATTTTAGTTGATCTCGACACCTGACCTCCAATTGCTCGATTATGGGATCGGGCTTCCTGGAAGTCAGCATGACTCTTCTGCATGGCTAGAAACCCGAGTTCCACAGCGGCAGGATGTCCTCCTTGACCCTGATGAATGGGTCTGGGCAGATTCAGCATATCCGTTGGAGACCTGGTGCCAATCTCCATACATCAAGTGTGTCGCTGTCCTCACAGATCTATTATTTGCACCAGCTGATGACGCTTTCATAGACCAGAGAAGCTCAGTGAAGCTAACACAAAATACAACTATCACGTATCAGCTGTTCAAATTCGTTCTGAGCACTGTGTCGGCTTCTTGAAGGGCCGTTGGTCCTCTCTTCGGGGTCTCCGTGTTGCAATCAACGACGAGAATGGTGTCCAATATGCTTCGCTTTGGATTATGGCTTGCCTTAATCTTCACGCGTTTGCAATTCGGCACGAGAACAGCGGTGAATTTTCACGGGACACGTTCTACCGAGAGGGTAAGAGGTATATGAAGAAACAAAAGAAGCTGGAACGAAAGTGGCGTAGGGAAAGACGGCGGGTGAATGCAGAAGCAGAGCGCACACGAGACGAGCAAGACGATCTAAATCTACTGCATGGAAGGATTAAACGGGAGGAGTTGAAGGAGGAACTGTTTGAGTATCTCGAAGTAGCATAGAAATGTATTGTGTAAATTTTCTATTGGAAAAGACTAGGATCGTACGCACTCGGGGGAGGTGTGTAAATTTTCTATTGGAAAAGACTAGGATCGTACGCACTCGGGGGAGGTGGCGCACCAAATGCAGGACCACCCGGCGGACCGAACGCTGAGGGCCCAGCCTGCCGCATGCGCTCGAGCTGAATCTGTCGGTCCATCATGGCGAATTCGTGCTGACGCTGGCATTCGGCTTCTTGCTGCTGATGCCGCATCTTCTGCATCTCCAACTCGGCCTTCGTCTCGTACCTAGTTTTGGAACGAGTTGTCTTCTCACGCTCGCGGACCTCCACGAGTTTAAGGCGCTGGACGCGATCCTGGGACGCAAGTGCCTGGATTTGCTCATGTGCGGTTTTGCGCTTAGTACCGCGGGAGGCGGACGCCGCAGCCGGTTCGGGTTTGACGCGAGCGGCAGGGGTCTTCCGAGTCGGGGCAGGCGATCCACGGAGGGGGGACGAGGAACGGATAGAAATAGATCCGTCGTTGTCTTCCTCGCCCGATTTACCCCAACCAGAGCTGGTGTCCGAAGTGTCGTCGTCATCAGGACCGGAGTCCGAAGCTGTACGCCGTTTCAATTTCTTGGCCTGGCATACTTCAGACTGAGACTCGGACTGAGCACAAGTTCGAACACGCACCTTCCCATTTTTTTTTATCGAGAACACTGAGATCGACGCTGGTCTGGCTATGTGATAGAGCACTGCGATCGACGACCGGGCTGCTTCCCATGAGGGCATGCATCCGCTTGTACCATGGGAATTTTTTCTTGATCAAATCTAGCAAAGGTGGGTTAGGACACGATGAAATGATGGAGAAATGGACACACCCCATATATTTTCGATATTGCTACCAGTCTCAATCTCGCCCTCGCGGTTCTCAGCAACTAGGCCCTGCCCGGTCGATCCTAGTTTGTCGCGGTGGTCGCGGCAGGATTTTTTGATGCCGACATTCTCCTGGGTGTACTCGGAACCCTCCGGCTCGACGAAGAGACCATGCGCGAGCTCTGCATGCAGGTCCGGCGGCCGTTTCCCCCCAGTAGGGACTCCACCAGTTACCCCTTTATTAAAGCCAAACGATTGGCGGTAAAGGGAACTTGCTTCGATGAGGGTGAGCAGCTGATCAGTGAGCTCATGATGGTGCACCCAACTGTGCGCAGGGATATGGTCTATCAGTAACGTTTGTGTGTCCATGGCTTGACACGTACCGCACGCTCGGCGTTTTCTGGCCTTCTTCGGTGCCAACTTGGTTTTGGGAGACTTGTTCTCCTTATTCTTTTTCGAACGGGACTGGGAAGGATCCCCGATAATAGGCGTGAAGGCCTGGTCCGTGTCCGGACAAAAAATTTGGGTTTTGAGCCTCCAAGTTAGGCCCTGTCCGGACAAAAATTTGGGTCGGGGGCAAAACTCTTAGGTCCCTGTCCGGACAAAAATCCCCGGTCTAGGAGCCATCTCAGATATACTTTCAAATGGCTTCGGTGGCTCAACGGTCTGTGTCACGACCTTGGGCGTGCTTGATTTTTTGAAACCGGTCCCAGTTCGAATCCGCTGGCCACCGTTTTATTATACGAGTCGGTCTTAGTCGGCCCGACAAGCCACAGCCACACACTTACAAGCAATTTCATCTTTTATTTTTCCGCCGCCCTCACACACTACTTCGCAAGTACCGAAAAACTGTGGTTGCCGAAGCTGGCGAGGAAGACTAGGTTACAAATTGTATTTCTATCACCCATAGCTTGGGCTTCCTCGACAACGGTGTCGTACATTGTTTTGTCGGTTCTCCTGTCAATGGTGCAGCGACGCGTATGGATAGAAGGCATGTTGACTGAGTAGATAGTCTTCCCGTAAAACGTAGTGTTTCAAATAGAGAGCGAGCCAAAGACACAGGTGGTAAAATCTGGGCGTAGAATTCTTCTTTACTAGGACATTTCGCTCGCCTTATATACCCCTACTGTTTGTACCTCCCAACTAGTATACAACTAATGTAAATTGTCAGCCTGAAGCCCTCCGTTCCTAAGTTACCGCCCTCGGGTGAGCCTGTATCCCTGCTACCTTGGGGATCTCCTGGGATATTTCATTGAACCAGTGCATTTCCTTGTTATTGCCTTGGTTCCGGAGGCCGTGCCGTGCATAGCATATACTCTCGTGGTTACGGGCTATCCGTTGCCGCGTCAACGCGCGTCCGTAACCCGTTTCTATCGCGTCTGCAATGGGTTGTTGCGCGAAGTCACGTGATCACGTGACCGTTTCCAACGCAGCGGGTTTCTCGGTACACAGGGGTATGGTGTCCGCCATTGTTTTTACGTATCAATTATTTGAACTCGAAATCCCTCCTGGCCGATCCTGTCTGGCACTATTTCACAGCTGCAAAAACGCCCCGCACATCAGTAATGACGGTAATTCGAGGCAACTCGCAGATTCAGGCGAGTTTCCCTGTGATCCAGGCGAGTTACCAAGATGGCATCGATGTCCGTGGAGTTCGCGCAGGGTAGTCCGTGCCCTCCTCTCCCAACCACTCCGCCCGTGCCAAAACCCCGCTGCAATCAATAATTGCCCACTCATTTGCAGTGGTCTTGACGCGTCCGACAAGAGACTGGACACTCGTAATGTCAATAATGTCGAGTTGCCCCAACTTGGAATAGAAATGGATGTTATTGTGAAGATCGCGGGAGAGTGAAGTAAAAGAAGTGAATAATATTGTGGCTCTTGCACAGAGAGCTTATATACTACAGGAGAATAGTATCTAGAATGTACTACAACTGAAAAGAACAGAGAATGCATTAATAATGCTGAGTAAAGTAATTCGGGGAGAACGTCGGGGAAGATCGGCGAATGCCGACAACCGTGGGAATGATTATTAACAACACTCCCCCTCAAGCGCGAGTCATTCCGAGGCGAGAGACGAAGTACTCGTGCTTGGATTTGTCAAGGGCTTTGGTAAACAGGTCCGCGGTGTTTTCCGAGGTAGGGCAGTAGGAAACTGACACTTCGTGAGAAGTAATTCTTTCCCGAATGAAGTGATGCCGAACGTCGATGTGTTTGGAGCGGGCGTGAAAGCCGGAGTTCTCCGCAAATGAGATAGTGCCGAGGTTGTCAACGGAAATATGAGTAGGAAGAGTGGGATTAGATTTGAGTTCCGTAAGCATGCTGCGAAGCCAAAGAGCTTCTCGGACAGCGGAAGCCAGAGCCATGTATTCAGCTTCCATGCTCGAGAGTGCTGTGGTCGGTTGCTTCTTTTTTTTTTTTTTTTTTTTTTTTTTTTTTTTTTTTTGGGGATGTTTGTAGTAAGGGTACAAAGTCTGCAGAAGCATTCCCTGATCCTCCATCTGGGTGTGGTGTATGATCCAGCTGGAATTTTTCACCATCATCATGCCGTCGAGGGTGTCCGATTTGCCGAAATTAGCTGGCCAATAATTGCCGGTGGTTGTGTGAGATTCGAACCCACGGCCATTACGTCGCGTAATTACGCAGTTGATGGCAGCCGGTCTTTTCCGGCTAGGACACGAGGCATTTCCACTTAGCCACGCGTCCCCCAGGTCGGTTGCTTCTTCGAGCACCAGGTGACGACTCCCCCTGCAAGCATGGAGAGGTACCCAGTGATAGATCTGCGGTCGTCAGGGGAATTTCCCCAGTCGGAGTCGGAAAACAACTCGACAACGGAATGCCGATCCGGATCCGATTTGTATTTGATGCCGAGATTGACAGCTCCGCGAAGGTAGCGAAATATGCGCTTCACGGCGGTGAGATGCGCGGGACCAGGATTCAGATTAAACTGAGAAACAGTCTGAACTGCATAGGAGATGTCCGGTCGAGTGGTAATGGCGGCATACATAAGCGAGCCGACCATCGGCGGGTAAACAGATTTGATCTCGGGGTAAGATTCCGAATCCGGTGTTTTGATGAGTTTGACGTGGGAGTCCATGGGTGTCGCGACGGGAGTGGAATTATGCATCTGGAACCGCTCGAGAATCTTGGTGATGTACTGAGATTGGCTCAGAAAAATGGAACCATCAGCGTCTCGAGTGATTTCCATGCCTAAAAGCTGACGGATATCACCGAGCTTTTTGATGTTGAACATGGATTCGAGTTCTGATTCCGCGGCGGCCATGAGAGCCGGTGATGATGCAAGTACAGTCATGTCGTCGACGTGAACTGCAACGATGGTGATATCAGTACCGTTGCGTTTGAGGTATACACATTGGTCCGAAAGAAGGCGGGTGTAACCGCGGGAAAGGAATGATGAATTAAGTTCGAGGTTCCAGACACGGCCTGATTGTTTAAGGCCATAAATTGCCTTGTTGAGTTTCCACACATGGGTAGTGCCGTCATGATAGGATTCCGGTTGTTGCATGTAAATTTCTTCGTCGAGCTTGCCGTTAAGGTACGCGCCAATCACGTCAACCACGTGAATGTCAAGATTATAGCGCGCGGCAAGGGCGAAGATCAACCGGATGGTTTCCATCCGAACAACGGGGGCGAAGGTCTCGTCATAATCGATGCCTGGAATTTGGGAAAAACCTTTGGCAACGAGCCGAGCCTTGTAGCGGGTGATAGTGCCGTTAGCGTCACGTTTGACGCGGAAGACCCATTTGCAGGCGACAGGTGTCCTGTTCTTGGGAAGTGGTGCGACGGAGAAGGTGCCGAGTTGGCGTAGCTGATCCATTTCGGCATCCATGGCTTTCTCCCACTCAGGCCAGTCGGGGCGCAATTTCGCCTCGGCAACTGTGAGCGGGTCACTGGAGATGGGATCAACAATCGCGGCAAGTGCGTAGCCGAGATGCGCGCTGTCAGGTTTGGTGTATTTGCGCGTGCGAGGGCCGAGGATGATGTTGTCCTCGTTGATTGCGCTGCTGATGTCGCGGGGTGCTTTGCGGGTGGAAACAGGGGTGGAGCTGGAAGATGGAGTTAAGGTGCTTAAAGTTGAAGCACGAGAAGCTGGTGCCGGGGCAGCCGAAGGACTAGCCGGAGCCTCGGGCTCAACCGGTGGTTCTTGCGACGGTTCTGCTGTCGATTCCAAGCTAATCTCCCCCTTGAGCTGAGGCGCAGGCGGGACACTGTGTGTAGATGTGTCGTTGGTAAAAGTGATGTTGCGTGATGTAAGGATTTGGCGGGTCTTTGGATTATAATAGCGCCAAGCGCGGGACTCGTCGGAGAGACCAACAAAAATGCAAGAACGAGTTTTAACTCCGATTTTGGAGTTCTTCCCGTCCTGTTGTAAAACCTCGCATGGTGTGCCGAATTCCTGGAGTGCAGCGACATTCGGTTTCTTGCCCCAAAAGGCCTCGTCCGGCGTGATTTTATCGCCGAGAGCACGCGTGGGAGACCGGTTTTTGAGGTAAGTGGCGTAAGCGACGGCCTCGGGCCAGAGAAATGCGGGTAAATTGTGGGCGGCTAGCATGGCACGAGCATGCTCAATAAGAGTGCGATTGAGGCGCTCAGCAACGCCATTCTGCTGAGGGGAATAGGGTGCCGTGAGCTCGAGGCGAATGCCTCGGGAGCCGAGATAATCACGGAGTTCCTTTGAAACATATTCTTTGGCGTTGTCGCAATGAAAAGCCTTGGCGCGTTTACCAGTTTGGGTGAATAGGTATGCGTCGTAGTCTTTTATCCTCGTTATAACCTCTGTGCGCTTCTTCATTGTGTTAATTGTGGTGCGCCGTTTAGCACCATCAGTGAAGCTGATGTAGTACCGCTCGCCGTTGATGCCGGTGACACGTGAACGTCCCCAGACATCGGTAAAGGTCATCTCGCCAATTTCGGTATACTCGCGTTCAGCCTCAGCTGGAAATGGAGCAACGTGGGATTTGGCTTTGATGCAGGTTGCGCATTGGGCAGAAGGAGTGGTGGTTGAATCAATGTTCATTCCTTCAACCATGTTGTGATTCTTCAGCAATTTGATGGATGCTGGAGAAATGTGCCCAAAAATGCGGTGCCATTTGTCCCAAGAGTGACTAGGAGTAACGGCGGCGAAAGCGGGGGTGAACGAAGAAGGCGGCGTGGCTGTGGATGGAGGCGGAACAATATTTGATGCGACTGATGGGAGTGATGCAGCGGCCGGAACAGGTGATGGTTGGGCCGGCATAGCGAGAGATGTGCATGGTGTGGATCGGCCAGCGGCGGGAGTTATTTTAAGATGGTAGAGATCACCAATCTTTTTGCCGCGCATGATCTCCTGGTGTTTGGAACCCGGAGAGTAGACATGCATGATATCACCTTTAAACTGGAGGGTAAATCCAGCACCGGTCATGCGACCGATTGAGATGAGGTTGTAAGGTGAGTCAGGGACGTGAAGAGCGTCTGTCAAGGTGAGATTATAGGCCGAATTTCCTATGTGGGAAGCGACGGCAGCGATGCCGGTTCCGTGACATCGGACACTGCCGAAACCCGACACGGTTTGGTTCTCGGCGGTAGTGTAAGAGCGGAAATGTTCTCGCGAGATGAGAATGTGTTTGGTGGCGGCCGAGTCGGCTATCCAGGAGCCACGAGAAGGGGTGGCGGCGCCGTGCTGCGCCATAAACGCGAAGTCGGTGGTTTCGGAGGTGGATGATTGCGCGAAATGTGCCTGATGCTTGTTCGCGTATCGGGCTTTTGATTCACGAGTGTTCTGCTCCTTCTGTGTGGGAGTGTATGTTTTCCCAGACTTGGCGTCGCGGCAGTCACCAATCATGTGCCCGATCCTGCCGCAGCCGTAGCAGGTCACTTTCGGGTTGAAGGCAGACTGTTTGCCGTGTTTGTGTTTGTGAAAGCGGGCCGGAAGCGCTACCTCGTCGGAAGAGGGTTTGGCTTTACGACGGCGGTCCTGCTCGAGAATTCGAGCCACGAGTTTAGTTGATTCTGTCAACGATGCCGTGTCAACCCCTGTGGTAAAAGAGTCCCAGGAGTCCGGCAGTGACGTGAGGAGAGTGATGGAGAATTCCTCCTCGGAAAGTCGCGTGCCCTGTGCTGCCAACTTGGAACGCAAATTGGTAAGGGCGCGAATGTGCTCCTCCACATTCCCACCTTCCTCGCAGTGGAGGCGTGAGAGCTGGCGGCGAAGCAAGACGATGGTGATGACACCCTTGGGCTGATAGGTGTCGGCAAGGGTTTTCCACACAGATGAAGAGGTGGTTGCGTCGGTGATGTATACCAACGGGTCGTCCGCGACACGAAGTCGAATTTGTGATAGGGCCTGGCGGTCCTTGCGATCCCAATTTTGAATCGCTTGGGCCTGGGTACCCTGCGGATCAACGATATCCCCGGACGCATTAATTGTGTGTTGCGGCCGTGGGAGGACACCGGAGACGTAGTCGATCAGTCCCTGATCCGTGAGGATGTCCGTCACTTTGACGGACCAGGTGGGGTAGTTCTCCTCGCCAAGGAGATGCTGGATGCGATAAGCGGATGTGGTGGACGAGTCGGACATGATAATGTGTGATGAGTGGCTGGGCTGTGCGAGAGGCGTAGTGTGCGTCGCTAAGTAACTTTTTGAGCGGTTAGGCTAGGCGATGATCAACTGTGTGGTGTGTGCTAAGATTTCGAGAGTAAGTCAGTTACGGCCGGGGCCCATAACCTATTGTGAAGATCGCGGGAGAGTGAAGTAAAAGAAGTGAATAATATTGTGGCTCTTGCACAGAGAGCTTATATACTACAGGAGAATAGTATCTAGAATGTACTACAACTGAAAAGAACAGAGAATGCATTAATAATGCTGAGTAAAGTAATTCGGGGAGAACGTCGGGGAAGATCGGCGAATGCCGACAACCGTGGGAATGATTATTAACAACAGATGTCGAGGCCGGCAAGTTGCGAGTCGGGTGGCAGAAGCACGCAAGTACGTATGGCAGCGAAGATGTATGTTGTAGGCTCTTTGATGTCCAACGAGGGGCACGGAACAGGTAAATATACCCGATAGATGTGGGTTACAGCTCTTTGCGGAACTTAGGGCGCGGCCGATTTTTTTTTCCTTTTTGAGCTGTTTTTGATCATGTCAGCCAGAACAGCTGTTCTGACCTCAATTCTCGGCGTACGTTTCTGAAAACTATATGAGCAGAATCACACGACAATTCCGCAGGGCATGACGTCCTCAGAATCTTTCCCTACCGCCGGTAGTATTTATAATATATTATTTTGTGTGTTTTGCGCAGATCGTCTCTAGTGTCGTGATTTGAAGGTTGTGTGGGATGTTGTATGGCTCTAAAAACAATTGTTGGGATCGCGGAGGGCACACCGTCCTCGTAATTGAGGCATGGCACCCGGAGCGCGTGAATAGTGGACTTGAACAAGCAGAATATAGGTACAGCTCAGGCTCTGTGTATTTGTGTGATCTATGATTGAATGAGCTAAGAAACTACCCATTATCATTCTATTGAGTGTCCTGGAGGAGTCCCACGGCTCGGATTTGCTCTTGTACTCCCTGTACAGCACCGCGAGACAACTCGATCACAACGATTCCGGGCACGTGACCACGCTTGTGATCACATTGGGACGTGTCGCGTCGCCGGACGGGGATGCACAGAGCTGATCTGAGGCGTGTAATCTCTCGAAAACACTTCAAAGTCAGAATATTGACAATTGGTTCACTCGCTGGAGGATAGAGCACACAGATATATAAGGCCTAGACTGTAGGAATATTTCACAGCTTCAAGTCCACTGTTCACACGCTCCGGGTGCCATACCTCAATTACGAGGACGATTTGCCTTCCGCCATCCAAATAAGTGTTTTTAGAGCCATACAACATCCCACACAACCTTCAAATCACGACACAAGAGATGATCTCCGCAAAACACGCAAAATAATATATTATAATTACTACCGGCGGTATGGAAAGATTCTGAGGACGTCATGCCCTGCGGAATTGTCGTGTGATTCTGCTCATATAGTTTTCAGAAACGTACGTTGAGAATTGAGGTCAGAACAGCTGTTCTGGATGAAATGATCAAAAACAGCTCAAAAAGGAAAAAAAATTGGCCGCGCCCTAAGTTCCGCAAAGAGCTGTAATTGCCCGTAGAAGGTTTCAAGCTCAAAGTTGGGCTTGCGGTTCTTGTGGCATGCATTTTTGTCAACCAGCCTTTCATACTTGCATAAATTTTATCAGTTTATTTATATACAGGGAAAAGAAGAAGCGACACGTGCACATACCCGAACATATGTTGCGTCTCGAGCGTCTTCCGATTTCAGCCCGAGCGCAGATGAACACATGGTATCTCCTTCATCTGAATCAATACGGCGCACTTTGCCCCATTCCTCAATAGTAGCAGTTTTGAGTGCAGTATGAGCTTGGACCATCTTTGCTCCTGATCTTGTGACAAGCGCTGCGGCAATGGTGGTGATTGGATTGGATGGTGGTCGAACAGGAGACTTCGGAGGTAGAAGGATGCAGGAAGGATCTGCGGATGAATTTTGATAAGATCCAAAGGGATGCCGTTCAGATTTTGACCACTTACAAAAGGGATCTGAGAATGAGCCTTGAATATTTCCGCGAGGATCTGACAGGGAAAGTTCTCGTGCCACGTTATACACTGTTTTTATCTGTGTAAGCTGCAGTCAAGTGAAAGTGTTCGGCGAATACAGAGATATAACAATCATAATCACCTTTTTCACTTCTGGCGTGTATGCCTCTTTGACTAGGCTCGTGTCCAGCCGTTATCGTGCGCGCACAATGACGAGCAAGCAAAGTATTGTGTACTATAAGTATTACTTTGCTTGCTCGTCAATACTCCCCCACGATAACGGCTGGACACGAGCCTACTCTTTGACTTGCACGGATGTAAAGTTAGGATGAGTTTTCATAAATTCGCGCCCGAACAAATTCCTGGATTGTCTCTTTTTAAAGTACAAAATATATCGGAGGCAAAGTAGGACAAACCAGGCGGTATCTGCAGTCCCCGGTTTGTGTTTCGTGGACCTGCTTGGTTTCGACGGTGCCTCTGGAGCCATCGAAGACGACGCGGGGGTGCCCGTCGATACATCTGAAACTTTGGGGAGATGAGTATGGTTGTAAAATAATGTAATCTACATCACCTGTCTGAACCGCTTGCAATCGTGCTGACTCAAGCACTGGTGCATTGTTCCCAAAAATTCCGGACCTGAGAGGCGCATTGACAATCAGTGGAAGCAGGTCACAGCCTCTGATACCTGCTTCGACTTCTCGACTTCTTCCTCCACGCTGTCGCGTCGCGTCAACATCTGGCAACGCGACATGTTCCCCAAGCTAAACTGGAAGCCATTCACGCCCCTAGCGCCATCAGATACGCTGTCTGCTGAGGTCCAGCTGCGGCCTGAAGTGTCTCAACAAATTCGCCGACCGGGGCAGCCCAAAGGCTCGAAGAACAAACGGTCAACGGCACCTCCGGCATCTCCGCCCGCTGCACGGTCCCCTGATTTGCGCGTCAATAGCGAAAACAACCAGCCGAACGGGTTTAATATTATTGCAGTACCTCCTGTTGTGTCGACTTTGGTGCGTTCCAGCGTATTTTATCATGTCATTCATGCCTCACATCTTCCCTCTAGCGTAATATTCAACTAGATTCATCTCACCGAATGTCAACATCCACCGCCGAGCCGGCAACTGCATTCACTCGTCAGCCGGCATCTCTTTCACAATTCCTCGCAGCCCCAACGCACTCGGCTGTTCCCTCGGCTTCCTCATCAACATCCGCGCGCGCGCGCCATTCTGGATACTTGATCATAATCTCTTGAATATCTGCAGTGACACTGAGCTTATCGGCAAGTTCCAGCGAGTCATGATTTCGCGAATGGGTTTGGCAACGTGCATCCGAGAAGCTGACCTCGAGTCGGTCATCTCCGCACTGACAAAGGTGGAATTTTGAGCCGCATTTCTGGGAACGATCGAGGAGCTTCTGTTTTGCGACACAGAAGACCACGTTCATGACCATAGTTTGACTGTCTGCGTACAGCTGATTTGGCATGAAGGACGTTCAATGGTGACGGAAGATAGGAACGATGAGATGTGCATACTTAGCCAAGCGTGTGACTTGTTCTGAGAGTGAGAGTTTGACGTCGACAAATGGTGAGAGTATGGAGTGGAGAATGTGTGCTAGCAAGCCAATAGCTTTTTTTCCTTTGCGCATAGTCTGATCGAAGTCTTCAGTCGGCAAAGAGCAAACTCGAATAATGGCCTCCAGAAGTTGGACGGCTTTGGGAACGTTCTGATGGTCGGATGGATCAATCAGGTTATTGATAGCTTCCAATGTCATGCCATCGATTTGGAGAAGGTGTTGCGTGAGCATGACACGGTTGACGATGCAATCGCCAATCACCATGCCATTGCTCGAACGCAAAAGAGTGCAAATTCCTTGACAATGAAGTCAGTACAATTTTTCGTTATGACTTCAATTGCCATTCAAAGCAGGAACTCACGCTTGAAGAGATGCTTGGGATCCCTGTCCACGACACGTCCATCTGGCCCGGTCTGTAGATTCAGCCCCGGTAGATTGGCCAGGAACTCCCAAAGGTCGGAGTTCTCATCGACAAGTTCACTCATAAACAAATGCTGCATGGCGCTGCGATGAACGGAGTCGCCATCGCTAGCAAATCCCCCCAAAAAGCTTGTCCCATTTGTCGTCCCAAGTTGGCCCACATCCTGGTATGATCCATCTCCAGCACCCGACCACTCTTCAACACTTCCAAAGTCTGATGCACCTACCGTTCCTTTTCAAAATGTGGTTATTGCCAATGTAAATTGCCATGCCTCTTCGAATGAACTGCGAGCAGCTGCCTTGCACCATGTCAAAAAAAGGGAGGAGGTTATATTCAGATCCTGCATGACAAGGAATCTGAAAACGAGGTCAGAAAGGACAGTCTTTTATTTCCCATGATCTACCCCACACTTTTCCCTTATGGAATTGGTGGGCCAGATGATCAGAAATGTTCTGTGCCTCTGTCCTTGAAACGTCATGTCAAGCACCTATTCAACTTAGCATGTTGTAGTATTGACCGCGCTATCCAGTCCGGATGGGGACGCAGCTACGCGGTGTTTGGTTTCCACGGGCTATGTATTTAGTGGAGGCCTGCGGCCGATCTCTTCAGTCTGAAGAGAACGGTCGCAGGTGAGTAATCTGTTACAACTGCAATATATCTTTAGTCTGAAGAGAACGGTCGCAGCGTGACCCTGAACTCTTGACCTACAACAGGTTATGGGATCCCGAGATGCTTCCAGCACGACGCGCTATTATTTTACTCAGCTTGATGGCAAGAACTGGAAGACGTTCGAGTTCAAGGCTCGGGGCAAGCTTTGGGATTACATCGCGGGACCCATGGTGCCCGCGACTGTGATTGTCCAGCTCCCCGCAGTGTCGCCCGCGACGGGCACAGTGGACACCGAGATCGTCAACGCCGATTACGCGGCCTGGGCGAAAGGGAACGCTAAGACGATGCGCAGGATTACTGAGATGGTCGGGGACGACCAGGTGGTGTACATTCGAGACGCCAAGACGGCTGCAGAGATGTGGAGCAATCTCCGCGCCATTTACGAGCCGACAGGAATGCTGTCGATGATTGCAATCCACGAGAAGCTCTCCAGCATCAAGTACAAGGGCATCGAGAGTGGACCTCTTCAAACCTCGATATTATTCTCGGGTACTCGAACGATTTGAAGCGGGGGAACGACGCCGTCACCGACTACAAGCTCATTCAGCTTACCCTCCAGAGTCTTCCTGACGACTTCACGGGTATCATCCAGACGCTCGGTGTTGTCGGTGGGATGATGACTTTTAACGCCGCAACCCCGATCTTGCTGCAGGAAGAAACACGTCAGCGCAGCGCGCTTGAAAAGAAACAGCGCGAGGAGCACGCACTGAAGGCACACACAGTGCACCTTGCGCTTGCGAAGGCGCACGATGACGAGGTAGCTGAGAACGCGATCAAAGCGTACTTCGCCTCTGGAGGCGGACGTGGCGGACGCATTCATACATCTGGAAACCCCGGACATTCTATGTAGTGCTATATAGCTCGGGTAGAGCATATAGATGCGTATGAGGTCGGCCTCTATGGGAAAAGCAGGTTTTCTATGTAGCTCTACATAGAGTCGCGTAGAATCGCGTAGAGTCGGCAATAAGGCGTTACGCGAGCATCAACCGAACAGTTTGACATCAGGTTTGCAACCACTGCCAGTAGATAAATTCATTTTTCTCATCCTTCCCACTCTAAAGCACACGACAGAACGGAGGAACAAGGAAAAAAACATAGCATTAAATAAAGAACAATGGACTACCGAATTCCGGGCATACCGTGATACAACTTGCCGCCCCTCCGTCCATCAGAAAGCTCGCTTGGCGTCCCAAGGACTGATAGCAAACGAGAAGGAACGAAGACGAGATTTCAGCAATGTTGGCCAAGGGGTCGATTTGCTGAACTGGGTCCGGGCACAACGAGGTTGTGGGGGAGCTTGCAGATTGCGGTCTTTGATGACTTGAGGAAGACTTGATAAGACTCGAGGAAGACTTGATAACAGAAAGGCTGTCGTGGGCAAAGGACCGAAGCCAGGCCAGGGAACGTAGGCACACTTGCGCAACCGCCAACTTGCGGCACTTGAGGGCTTAAACTTGACGGATTGAATTATTGAGGGGTTACAGTCCATCAGACCAACAACGCTAAGAGAGCCATCGAGAGAGACATCGGGACCGGGCAGCGGAGAGAGAGCACTGGGAGGGAGAGATAGAGCGGGGAGATGGGAGTTCGAGACAAAGAGTGAAAATGGTGCAAGTCCACGACTCCACGCACATCGTTGACGTGGATGACGTCGGCTTGCGAATCGGCCATGCGGTCGCCGTGATGCGCAGCGTCTTCCAAAGACTTCCTCTTTGGGACGGCCACTATGCGTTCTACGCGAGTCTACGGGAGTCTATGTGAGTACTGGTTCTACCCGAGCTATATAGAACAGGCAGTTCTATCCAGCAGAAATGCCTTTCCAGATGTATCGACAATCGTATGTAGGGCTCCCCACCGTAACCGTAAATACGATTTACGGTACGGTTGCGGGTGACCGTTGACGTGCCTGTCAACCGTCTGAGCGCGAGCTACACAAAAATAGAGGTGAGCGTGGCTAGAAGGAGGAAAGGTGATGATGCGAGTGTTTCGGTGGGTCACAGCTCCAAGACTGGAAACTGCTTGAGGCTGACTATACGGGAGGCTGACAAGTCAGAAGTAGGCGGACACAAAGAAGACAGCGAGCGGAGGCGAATCGAGACGTAAACAGAGGCGTAGACAGAGGCGATAGAGACGAAGGCGATGGGGAGACGAGGACGAGAGCAAGACGAGGACGAGACGGAGGCGAAGACGAAACGGAGGCGGAGGCGGAGGCGGAGGCAGAAACTGAACACGGGTGACTTGAGCAGGAAGGCAAAAAGTGATTTATTGAGCAGAAAGCCTGAGTATTTATACAAGAAGGGAAATCAAGACAAGTGGAGCGTACTCAATAGAAAGAGAGACCGAGACTTAGTACAGGAGAAAGAGGCAGTGATAACTGAATAGATTCGGGTCGGAAGAACTAGGGCGAGCAGAGGGAAATAAATGCGGAAGAGGAACTGAATGGGCGGGTCGGAGATGTCGGGCATAGCGGGGTTCTTGCGTGCGGGCCGTGTGCAGGACGTAGGATTTGTCTGAGACAAAAGCGAGGTGGAAGTAAGAGTGTGGTGGTTTGTTTGGTCACGTGGGTCCGGTCGCCGGATAATGCCGAGGCGTGCGATACGGACGTAGAGCACAGGCGTGCGCGTCACCGTAAACCGTAACCGTAAGCCCTCCGGAGAGCGTGCAGAATTACGGTTGATTTACGGGTTGGTCGAAAAGTTTGCGAGGAAGGGGTCTGGTCATGATTGAAGGGTCAAGGCAGCTGCAGATAAGTGAGAAACAGCTGAATTCAGTGTCTCAGAGTTCACTAACCCTCATTTGACACCGTTCTTCCGCCCGTATACGGTTCATACGGATCCCGGGACCCGTACCGTAACCGTACCGTAAAGGCAAAAAGTCGTCATTTTACGGGCCGTAATCGTACGGTCGTAACCGTATACAGTACGGTGGGGAGCCCTAGGTGTACGCCAGACCCGTTACACCGTGGACAGCAAGTTCAGTAATCTGGATCACATGTGAGAGGCAACATAATTATAGGATGAGTCTCTCACCATGTTCGCCGACAGGCCTTTGGTGGGAGAGATCACAATCGCGACAGGTTTCTTCTGATTGAAGAATTGGGGGTAGGCGGCTGAATTCTCGGCGACCGCGAGAAGCACGATTATAGGAACGGCGAACAGAGCCGACTTGCCGTCGCCTGTTGCGGTAACGCACAAAACATCCTCGCCGTCGAGAATCCATGCGATGATGGTGAGCTGCCAGCGGTAAAGGCCCTGCTTCCAGTCCGGGATCTTTGCCTTGACAATACGTTGGATGGTTGCGTGTCCAAGGGGAGTCTGCCAACGTCGTCCCCGGGAGGGAGCCATCAGAGCGCGACGTGCGGGGAGAGCCTGCCAGCGGAGGCCCACATCAACAAAAAAGGACGCGTCGACGCGGTTACACGTGCCTTCTGATGTGATTGGCGACACCCACCAGTCCCGCGTCGGGACCAAAACTCACAGGGGGCATTATAATTGAAAAGAGAAGCCCTCCCATTCAAGAATTCAGAAGAAAAGCTTGCTTTCACTGGTGGCTAGCATTAGAGAACTGGCGGAATCCGTGTATTCGGGGTTTTTTGATCATCCAAACAATGCAAGAGCCAATTATACACGTCCGAAATTATGAAAGACGTGTCCTTTCGAAGATTACGCGTCCTTTAATGAGCTTGAGCAGTTTGGTGAAGCCTGCACGTGGTTTCCTAAAACGGAAGCTTATATAATAAGGAGACCTAACGGCAATCAGGGCGCGGTAACTAACAGACTACGTGAGACTGACTAGACGCTATCCCCCCAACGCCGTTGCGCAGTTTGATGGCCGTGACGGCTGATCTCCCACGTCTCGCTTAGGACTTCGACACATGTTTACAAGTCCTCCCGCCTACCTCCCGCCGATTTCTTCGTCGCTGTTGGATTGTTGCTGGTTCACGATGTAAAGTTATCTAAGCCTCAAATAGAACTGAATATTACGTAAGCTGGCACCACGGTCGAAGGATTCGTGGAATCATGTCCACTCAGTATTTTGATAAATCTGTGGGAAGGAGACACTGCTAGTATTTGTCAAGAATAACCACCGACTTTTGGAATTTTCTTATGGGACCCCCCATGTTCTTTTTCACAAATAGAACGTTAGTTCTTTTGTGCTTAGAGTAGCAAAAATGTCGCGAAAAACGTGACTTTTTTAGTCATTTATACTGAGTCACTGTTCCGAGTAGCCGTTAGCGTGGCAAGAGGGAGCCAGTCATTTCTTGACTTCGTATACTGTGTCGCATATCCAATGGAATCAAAGCCATTGTCTCTTAAACGGAGAATCGGTCTAAATGATGACTCTAATCCCAGCAAACCCGGTCTGCCAGTTCGGAAACGACGGAAAACCAATTCGACTGTGGCAGGAGCAGCTTTGAATAGTGTTGAAAATATGAGTTCTGGGTCCAGTAATGGCGCGTGGTCCTCTGTTATTTCTCATACATATATTCCTGATGGTTCTCTAAACCACAGATTTGACACTTGGAGCCAGATTTGCCCATTATCTCTCAGATGAACAAAAATCACATGCTCTGATACATATGTTAGAAAACACTCTCAATAATCCCTCGGTAGTCTCTACTCCAGTTCTCGTTGCCATTGGAAAGGAACATAATTTGCCACGTAAACAGAGGGATCTCCTCATTCAGGATTTTCGTACACACTCGTACACTTGGGCATGTCTTGTCCAGGCTTCCGACGTGCGAAACACTGGACTGTCCATTATAGATTGAGGCCCAGAACCAGTCCACCTTGACTTGGCTGTATCTCGTAAAAAGCAGCGTGAAAAGGTCTTGTCTAGCAAATGTAAAACCCTTGAAGAGGATGAAGAATCTTGTGCCCGGATGTGGCCTCAATTGGAATCAGAAGAATATCTTAAGGAGGTATGTAACTTGTCCCTTCCTCGGGTTCTTCTCGTTTACCATCGCCGCTCAGATCATCAGGGAACATCGCTCTCAGACAAGTACTGCTGCACTTCTTCGCGCACCTTACTCTTTCTGCATCCGAAATGAGCTTGTGAAAGATCTGAAAGTTTGGAACATCAATGACCTCGACATTACTCTCCTGGAAGGAGCTGTTCGTGTTCTTCGCCTCCATTATAATCAGCATAAAATCCATTCTCATTCCCTCCGCAATGGCCAGTATCACGCTTGCCCGACATGTGCTGGATGTATAAAGGCGCACAGATTTTTCAAAATCCCGCTCTACAGTTGGGCAAATGGATGCTGGATTGGGGATGTACCACCCGAACTCCGCTGCCTTACCTATGCAGAAGAACTGGTGATTGCGCGTGCACATACTACGAAATGTTGGGCTAAAATAAATTCGGGAACCGGCCCACGCATCCTCCGGCAGAGGTCTGCCTCTGGGAATGTGTGTATTCATCCTCACGAAATATCTAGGCTTGCAACAGTTCTTCCCCGTCCTATGTCTACGTTGTATGATGAAATTGTGATTATACCTTGCGCGGACGTCCGCGCTTCTTCGTTCTTTCCTGGACAGCTGATAAGACCTAATCTGAAAGAATGATTTATAGATCTAACCTTGCGAGGTTGCCCTGCATGAACCATAGAATGTTTCTTTATCAATTTAATAATCTTCTTAATTCCATTCTTTACAGAGCGTAAGGCGAGCAAAGAGCCTGAAGGTACCGACCCCAAATGCGCCAACCCTGGCCAGACGACGGGCTTGGAAGGAGGAGAAGATATGTTGAATCCAGAAACCGATCCAAAAGGAAAAGGAAAAGGATCCGAAAATTAGCTCTTACTAGTGAATACTTGCTCTCATGTACCGCCTTCCTTCTAAATTGTACTACCCAACGAATCCTTCGTCTATTTGTGACCCGCCGCTTGCCGGCCTCTTACCATCATGGAAACAGCCAGAATGTACCGAACACGAACATGTGACCTGTCAGCGAAATCCTATTCGCTGTTCTTGGCAGTGCATAACAACTCTGGGGCGGCTTTATTGATATTATAAAGGGTTTGTAGGTGTTTTTGAGCAATATGCATTGTCTCTTATTCCTTGCTTCAATTGCCCCGGGGTCAGAAGTATCCTTTGAGAGAAGTATCCTTTGGTAGCGAAAAAAGACAACTATTCATTCGTTTGACCAATCTAAGACTCGGAGTGAAAGGACAGGGGTTGAAAATTATACTAAGGAATATAAAGGCCCATTGTGTTCCGTGTGAACCTAGCTGAGTCTTTCCCTTTCTTTGCATGTGTGGTGGTGCGGACTCTGCCTGTCTCCGTGAATCGACGCACATCGCTGCCCATTGTAGCGAGATCCCCTCCGATATTTTGAGCTTTCATCGAGTTGAGAAATATCTTGGACTCTCGAGGGTGGTTCACCTGTGTCTTCAAGACTGCAAGGCCTGCTTCCAGTTCAATTATTCTTTTCTTTACCCACTCGACATTGGAGTCCTGAGAAAACATCAAGCCCAAGGTGAAAGCGCAAGAGGAAAGATGGGGGACATACATCTTCCTCTTCATCAGCAATCACTGGTGAGGACGATAGCACGAAAGGGTCGGCTCCACTCCCGGATCCCTGCATTTGAGGAGGAGTGCGGGGAGGAGATGACATCCCAGTGACAGGCTCCACCCTCTTCCGCTTGCCTCGAAGGACTGTCGAGGGAGCCAGGGCAACAGGCTCCTTCTCCTGAACTGCGTGGTCGTCACCATCTGAGACGGATCCGGAGTCAAGAAGACTGAGCTCGGATCCGTCCTTGGGACGAAGAAGACGGTGACTGTAAAATGGGGTGACTCGGCGGCGAACCACTTCGCGAAAGAAGTCGGGATGTGGTGGATGGACAGCCTGCACCAGGTGCTTGCAGAGAAGGAAGGCATTGTACTTTTGCTGCCCGCAGCTGCACCTCCACGTCGAAAGATCTGTAGTGTAGACTTTATTTCCGAGGGAGCGTGCAGCCAACATCTTCCAACACTTTTTAAACGCCTTGCGGAAAGGCGTAAGCGCTTTAGCACGTCCGGGACGGAAGTCGGCCTCGAAGATCTGCATCTTGGCTTCCGTGTAAGGCAGCACTTCGGTGGCTATGAGATAAACGAGCTGATCGAGGCGAGGATGAACAAAGTGGTGGAGAGTTTCGTGCTTCAGATTGCGCCAAAAATTCTCCACGGCCATTGTTGTGCGCCAGCGCCCGATAAACTTCGCCTCGGAGGAGCGCGCCCAGAGCTTATACTTCGTCGGACAGTACCATGCAGACCACATGTAGCCCCAGACCTCGCGCAGTCCCCGTTGAAAGCAGAATTGATACATCTCCCACACAGCGTCATACCTGATCTTCTCGGAGCTGCGGGTGCTACCGGAGCGATCAGGCAGCAAGGGGTGCTCGCAGAAATGGCGAACAAAGATGCGGAGGAGCTGCTTTCGATGGGGTGCCAGGCAGAACACATAGGTTGAGGTAGTTGCAAAAGCGGTCTCCCCAGGCTCAAATATCGAAGCAGGACCATCCCACCTGTCAACTGCATCGGGATCCTCGTCGAGATCTTCCTCGTCATCATCCAGTGAGTCCACATAGCTCTGCAACGCTTCATCGCTGTCGCCCAAGAGCTCTGATGCACTCTGGTGGCGACCATTGAGATGGATAACTATCTTCGGGCGCGCTGGTGCCGGGACCTCCGAGGGCTGCCCAGCGAAGCGAAGTTTGAGCGTTGGGATAGCCGTCTGAGCAACCTTGAGATTTTCCTGTACCAGGTTGTTAATGCAGCTGGCACTCCCAAAAAAAAAAAGTACCTCTGTTTGAAGCTCCTCATCCATTTGATTAATCGGAACAAAGTTACGGTCAATCCAGTCGAACTCCTTGAAAGCCTCCGCAGCATCGTAATGGGCAGGATGGCGCCCCAGGACGGACAGGCGAGTTTTCACGGCACGGATACAGTGCCAGAAGCAGAGTTGATACTTGATATCCTTCGGGAGCTCCGCAAGGAGGGAGTTAATCTCAATGATATCTTTGTCGGATAATACCTGCTTGGTTCGGATATGCCAGATGATGGTGACGAAACGAATGGCGGTGCGAAGGTATTTCTCTTTCTCGTTGAGGTCTGGCTTGTTGGATTTGAGAAGGATAAAACCGAGGGGAGCGCCCGAGCCACCAACTTCGCCTAAAAGTGCAAAGCACTCGAACCCAGCTTTGTTTGTTTTGACTGAAAAATATTTCAGACACTGAAAAAAATCATGTAGATGGACTTACATGTAGAATCGAGTGCGACTTCTCGTATAGCACCGTCCCATTTGCGAAGCATAGATGGGAACACAAATCCAAGGGCACGGAAGCCGTCGCTTTCAGGCATAGGAATTTCCTCCAGCGTGTGTGCTGGGTCGGTGGAAAACTCTTGGAGTAGAATCTTGGCGGACTCATACTCATCTTCGCAGCGTCGCCAGCGTGTTTGCTGTTGCTTGGACCAGTGATTGTAGACTGCTTTTTGCGTGAAATTTGGATGCGGGTGGCGCTTGAGAATTTCCTTCCAAAGCTTTGAGGCTAATAAGCAAATTTCAAGGAAAAAATGAAGGGACACATACCTGAGGTGCCCGTAATTTGGGATTCTCAGTAATAAATTTCTTGACGTCCTCCGGTATGTCAATACAAACATATTTTTGGTGACAGTCGAGATGGCGGATGCGAACAAAGCAATCGGACTCCTCAGGTGAGGCCCAAATGGTCACCCAGCCCCCACACTCGAACAAGTCCATCTGACCTTTATCCCGTTGTTTGGCTGGATTGGGATTCTTCTTGGAATTGTGGTAGCAGGACTCTAGCTGCGCACAGTGATATTCATAGCGACAATCTGGTGAATTTTTAAATTCGTGCTTTGAATGATAGCTTGCAAGCCGGAGTCAGTACAATCCACAGGTTGAACATTGGTACAAAAGACATACTGGAATCGGTAACCAGTCTTCTCCCAAACAATCTCTGCCAAGGTATCGGTGGTTGCTTTGATGTTGTCAGGGTCCACATCCAGAGCCGAAATGTCGACACGGGCAGAAAATATATTAATGTCGCCCGCTGCCTCCAGTGCCTCACGGAAAGCATCAAGAGTTATGGGATCAACTCCCAGGAACTCGGACGCGTCCTCCGGATCTGGCTCTCTGGATGCGCCCACCTCCGTGGGAGCATTCTCCTTGTTTGGGTTTTTTGCTGCTCGCTTCTCCCGTGCCTTCATTTTGTCGCGCTCCGCGCAGGCTCGACAATTCGACGCGACGTGAAGCCCCCCTCCGCCAAATTTAGCCTTCCAATTTTCAGCTGTAAGCTCCTTCTCTTGACGGCATTTGCCACATTTTCGCGTTTCTTCCATCACAATGTCGCGAGACGCGTCGAAGAAGACGGGTGACACAGAAGACTGATGCTGGAAGGAATGCGCGCTCTGTCACAATAGCAGCTGATGTGACAGCGTGATGATGCTACCAAATATTCAATTTTCATTCAAATTAGGATTTTTCTCTTCATTTTCTTTTCTTTTAGAATACATATCCATCATCGGCAACTCCGAGGTCGACAGGCTCAACGACGACGAAGAAGTCGGCGGGAGGTAGGCGGGAGGCCTTGTAAACATGTGTCGAAGTCCTAAGCGAGACGTGGGAGATCAGCCGTCACGGCCATCAAACTGCGCAACGGCGTTGGGGGGATAGCGTCTAGTGTGAGACTGGGCCTTGCTCAAGGTTATAAATTTGCTGTTCGGACAGATATTGCACATAAATTGGCCATTTCGGCTCTCAGTAAATACTACCACGCCATGAGAAGCTTGAAGGTAGGATATTGTGGCCAATGAATTGCTCACATTGTGGATTGTCAAGCCCACTAGCACCGGCTGCACGGGTCTTCCCAGACATTGTGATATGGGACAAGAAGAGGAAGATAAGGAAAGCAACCAATATCTTGAGTGTTCGGGCAGAGATCCTCATTGTTTCCCTCCTCCAGCCTAGCGTTGGGAGGGATATCGATGAGGCAAGTACTTAGTGCTTTAACTCTAGATCTTATCGATCTTATCGATCGTGACGTCGGCAAATGGGCACGTGACTATATCAGCGGCTTTCGCTGGGCAGAAAGCTGACCAGTGGTGCCATTACAGGATATCACAGATCAATCCATTCGATTCCACTGAGCAGCGTCAACAGGAAATCCCACTGTTTGATTGTCTGAAACCCTCTGTTCTCGCAGTGAAATCCCGGTGATTTCTGATTCCTGGTGGTTCTCGGTGATCGATTGTCTACCTGTGTAGTTCGCGTATGGTTGCAGCCAAAACTTCATGACAAGCCGCAATTTTGACCCAAGGCCTTCTAGATTCAGGATTAGCTCCTCCTGGGCCGTCCGCCATCCTGGACCTCGAATTGTGATGTTCTGGCTTTGGCTTGAAATCCAACAAATCTGACGCGCATTTTTGGCTTCGGCCTGGTGAAATCTCAGGCCAGGCTGGGCCAAAGCCAAGAAAAGCCAAAGCCAAGCCAAAAAAACAATGGCTTTTTGGATCCGGTTCACTGAGGAATACAGGGACAGCGGCATTATTGCGGGGATGACAGACGAAGAGAAGCGGAATGCGTGGATGCCAGCCACAAATGATCGCAATGAAGGTGGGCTCGGTGGTATGCGCCAGGCGTTCAGGAGAGGGGCAAACTCGACACTCGAGCTCATCAATGCCAAGGCCGAGATCTGTAAGGATGTCGGTAACCTTCACAGACCAGGTCTGGTAGTTCTCCTCTCCGGAGAGATGCTGAATGCGGTAAGCGGACGTGGTGGCGTCGGACATGATGATGTCGGAATAAATGTAGCGTGGGCGAATCTGTTTGAGCGGATTAGGCTGGTGCTACCCAAGAGTGACGTGCTTCTGTATAGGACGGTGATTCGAGAGAAGTTCAGTTAGGGTCGGGGCCCATAACCTGTTGAGATACAGAAGAGAATAAGATTATTTATTGGAGGGATTTGGTACTCCTTATATACTACAAGGAACTACTAGAATGTTCTTGAGCAATCTACTCAAGTACCTAATTAAGTAAGACTAAAATTAAACTGATCGAGAGTCAGTTCGGATCTCGGTAAGTCACGGTCATGTGATCGTGTTTCCCAACAAAACATATATGTTGTTTTGGACATTAGCTCCATGGCTATGAAAGTTTTTGGGCTCGTGGGCTCCTTCCGCAACCTGTGCGGTGTAGCTCGTAGGCTACGCGGGTGTGGGGGTCACCCTTGGGTGGGGAGGGACACGGGTTCGGGTAAACCCGACGGGTTTGCGGGTCGGGTTGGCCGGGTCCGGGTCGCGGGTCAGACGCGACCCGCTGAAACCCGTACCCGACCCGCGGACCCGTCGGGTCCGGCGGCCCGCACAAGCGAACGCCTATACACACCCACTCGGATCCCGACAATCCGCGCTGTCAACACCTGTCATTCGGCAAGCATTGACAGCGCCACGACAAGTCCCAGCCTCCCGAGCGCACCAGGGTCAATCCCCTCCGCTGGTGGTGAGATAAGCGCCATGTTTGGCCTGCTCTCGCTCGGATGGCACTTCAGCATCCCCGGTATGTGCTACTGTCCATCTTTCTGCGTGTAGACGGCTAACTATTCAATTATATAGCCACATCCGTCCCGGTGGAGCGCTTCTTCTCACAAGGGCATCACCTCCAAGTTTTCACATGCAACCGTCTTTTGGGAGACTCAATTCACCGCTTTTTGTGCTTTGGGGGCTGGAGTAAACGGGATCTCGTTCGCATCGAGCATATCATGGAGGCAGTAAAGAAGGTAATGGGCCGTAAGTCCGAGAAAGAAGCTCAACTCAAGCGCACTGCTCCCACCGATGACAAGGAGGAGGGACCGAGTACTAAGAAACATCGTAATGATTAGCAGTAGTACTTTACTTTTCTGAATACCCTGAGTCCCTGGCTATATATATATATTTATTTCTTGTCCATCGACTTCCAAAATAATTCACGGTGAAGTCGTCTCAGATTTGTGGAACGTATAGATTTCCAAATCATTTCGTCGGTAGGAGTGTAATCAGAGACTTCATGCACGGAGCACCGGATACGATCTAAGTTGATAAATGTTGCCTTCCTGTCGATTCACAACATTTTCAGAGTCGGTGACTTCTGGACACACATTGACAATCTTGAAGCTATTGCAGTCTGCCCGACATGTGGTGTCCCGGAGAGCCTTGAACACATTGCGATGGAATGTGATGCCTCAGGGGCAAAATTAATTTGGCAACTGACCGAGGACCTCTGGGCCATGAAATATTCAAACTGGCCCCTCCTCAGCTGGGGACTTATCTTGGGTTGCAACCTAGTTAAATTTAAACACTCAAATGGGAAATTGATCCCTGCGATGGGACGATTATTTGCCATTCTGGTATCCACAGCCTGGCACACAATCTGGAACATCCGGAATGATAAGGTTCTAAAGAACCCACACCGTAACATTACAGATGTTGAGATTCACAACCGATGGCTGAAATCTGTGAATTCCGCACTAGGACGAGATCGAATCCTCACCAATAAAATGAAATTTGGTAATCTTGCGCTGAATAAAGATCTTGTCCTAAGAACATGGAGTGGTCTACTAATGAACGAAGCTGCTCTGCCGGACGATTGGACTTACACAGTGGGGGTTTTAGTGGGTATACAGCCATTGACATTGAATGATCCAAGAAATGGGATAGGATAAATTTATTACGGCTGGAGTCCCACACTATGGTACTTGTGCGTAATGGCATTTCCTCCCTGGACAACTTCCCCGGCATTAACTAGATTTATCTGGTAGACCCAGCGGATGACCTTTGGAATGCTTCTGCAGACTGAATTTCATTATCCCAAACGCTCCAAATATATATATATATATATATATTTCTTGTCCATCTTTGACCAGCGCCGAACACGAGTCTGTAATATATCAAGTCCATTATATTTCAATCTTTACAGATGGATATCAGCTTTGATTTACGGCCTTCTTTGAGCTGCGACCTGTACTCGATCCCGTGACCCGTACCTGCAGGTTCAGTAAGGCCTTGACCCGCAGGTTGGCGGGTCGGGTACAGACCCGGACCCCTTGGGGTTCGGGTTTTTTCGGGTACGGGTCCGGGTCAGCGCCTCCAGACCTGAACCCGTACCCGTGTCCAACCCTACCCTTGGGCTGCGAACCCTGGCTGTGGACCCTCCTTGGTCCAAAAAACCCACTACCCGCCCCATTTAGCCCGACGCCGCCAGCAAGCAAGCGTGGGAAAAGTGGGGATGGTGATGGTATCGGATCAAGGAGCCCCCCCATTTATGCTTTATGTTCATCTGTCTCTTACCCCCATCATTGAAACACCCAAGGCTGCCGCTAGCATGCCCCAGCGAACTCTGCCCCAGCCAAATGTGTGGTGCAGTAGTCCTGGGAGCCCCTGCAACAAGCCCTTGCGCAGATGCATGGATGGGGGAAATCAGAGATCAGCACTTAAACACTACATCTACTTTGTGTCGAGCGCATCCAGCTCAGTTTTAATGAGGATGGACAAGACCCGGCTGGCACACACATAGAGGAGCACGGCACATTTAGTTCAGAGGCGGCACATTCAGATCAATGTGCCACCTTTGAACCAGAGATGGCACTTTCCTTTTTCGGCATGTTTTACTCTTGGCAGGCACAGCCTGCGACGTGTCCGTTCCTCTTTCTCTTACCACCACCACCCCCTGTCCACACCGCTCTGCCGACGCGTCGACGATGCCCTTCTTGGCAAAGGATCATTGACTGGTGTTAGACAACGACTCTAATGATGCTTAATGGGTTGATCTAATTCATCTGAAGCTGGGCCTTCATAAGAACAGAGTGTCCAGTTGGCTCCTCCAGCAAAGGAATTCCGGGAGTTTAAAAGCAGTGGACGATGAACGGGCAACCTTATTGCAGCAAATACCATGCCTTGTCTATGGTTCATGAAGTGGGTTTTGGCCGCACAGAACGGCTAGATGCCCTCTTCATGCTCTGGGCAATCCTGAACGGTGCTGCAGAATTAAGGATCCCCAACTCCGATTTTCCACTCAATTGTTTGGCTCGAGGAATCATATTTGACTGGCTGAAGAGGTGTTGTTTGGTGAAGTGGTGTTACTAATGTTCACTTTCAGACGTGGACCGGGTTCTACCACAGGGCATGGGTGGTGGAAACACTACTTGTGGTAACTGTGAGCTCGGCTTGGGAAGCATTTGAAGGCCCAGGGGCGAAGGTGTCTTTTCTGGCTTGTTTTAGACACTGGGGCAACTCCTGGAAACCGGTGTTCGTTATTCGGACCGTGCCGTGTAATTGTACCTGCCACCCCACTGATACCAATATTGCAAACAGTCTCCCTTTTTGGGGCCTAATGACACCATTCATCTTGTAAAATTCATACGGAATCCCATCGAGTCCCGGGGCCTTTCCATTATTCGAGAGTTTCAGTGCACGTCCAACATTCTCAGGTGTCATTTCCTTGTTCATTTCATTGAATTGGCTTTCAGACAGTCGGACCTTGCATTTGTCATCCCGTATTCATTTGGCTGGTCGTTATATTGGATCGAGTTGTGGTAGTCCCTTGCCATCTTTGCCATCTTTTTTGGCCGAGTTTCATATCGGAGTACAGGTTCATTTAATTCAGGATCTACCTTGAACTCATTTATGGATTCTTTTGGATGGTAGCCCTTTGCGGAGTGTGTCCATGATGTTGTTCGTAATGTTTCGCCTTCGTAGGGCTTCGACCCGGCCGTCGACGGGTGACGGCCGTCGCAAAACGGCCGTCGCTGGGGATGGGACGGGCCTACCCGGCCGTCAACGTGAAGTTCAAGCTGGCCCGACGGACGGGACCCGGCCGTCGACGGGTGACGGCCGTCGCGACGGGTGCATTAGCGGTCATAACATTCCAGATAGTACTTGTAGTTCATTTCCTACGAGAATTTTAAGCAGGGTAAATTATTTGGACGCATTCAACAGTAGATGGATTAAATTGACTCCTCCTGCTTTCTCAACTTCTCCCTTGCTAAACGCAAACGGGATTTGACGAACATAAGCATCTGGATTGTCTCCGCTTTCAAACTGGCACGACGAAGACCAATGGTGTCACGGCCACCCGAAAAAATGCGCTCGACAGCGACAGCAGATCCTGGATGAACATGTATTAGTACCATTTCAGACTGAGGACAGAGATAGCTCTATTACCTGCGATACACAGCAGATCTCGTGCGAGCAGGTATAGATTAGGAAATTGTTTGCGACGAGCATACCACCACATGAGTGGATCAGTTCCGAACGGCTCGGGATTGCTGGTAATTCGGAAATATTTGGCGAGTTCGTTCGTGGTGCCATCGGATGCCGCCTGGGAACCATACCTGCTGAAGATGTCAAATTTCATCGGTGATCCAGGTTCTTGTGGTGTTGCAGAGGGAGGAAGGAATCGTCAGAATTGGCATAAGATATGTTGTAGTGAAATTGCAGGTCGGTCTTGGACGTTTCAAGACTTTCTAGAAGCTCGGGTTCATCGGCGTAGTCCCGACGCAGGCCTTCGTATGAGAGCCGAGGATCCAATACTGAGCGAAGGGTTTAGAACACGTAAGAAATGTGAAATGAAACAAACAGGTGGCCCAAGAGTAATAGTGTGATTGGTCAAACTTCGTGTAGTAGTCACTCAGTTTGCGATGAGCGTCAACGAGACCCTGACGGAGAGCGGGTCTGCATCTTGTGGCAACGTCGCAATTGCTTTCTTCAGGTGCGTTTGAAGCCAACGAAAGACGGCGGTGACCATTGGCTGCTGGGTCGTAGACATTTTTGTCGTTGCGTAACGGTATGCCTCGAGCCAATCGCTGACCTGTTTCAATGATGCCCATTCAGTCGCGGTGAGTGTATGCGCAGCCAGGTCATCGTTCTCTCCAATATACCCGAATATCGCCTTGCGGAAGTCCAATGCACGACCTATACTATAGCCATTAACACCATTGCAGGTGCAGAAAAAATTGAGACGGACGTAGCATTTGATGTGTCGATGACCAACGGGTTTTCACGTCGAGAATCAATATAAGTACCTTATCGGACCCAGTATTTTTCACTTCTTTCTCCCATTTCTGTCGGCGTTCCGGACTTGATCGAACATGTCGAACGATTTTCCGGAGCTTCGAAATAGTTCAAATGAGTGAATGTTGGTATTTTCAAGGGAATGACACCGAAATACCTTGAACACGGCACAACCAATCATGCTAGTCGGTGTCACGGTATCATTATCAACCCCATCTCCCGTATCACTAGCCTCCTCATCCACTTCCGGACGAACAGACTCTGTTGCTGATTCTTGATACACCGTTCCACGCGATTTCGATTTGGCAGCTCGTTTCTCCTCCTTTGTGAGCACCCCGATAGCTTCGAGAAGCTGGAAAATTTCGTTAGTCAGGGAACGGAACATCCTCAAACTCGGTACGTTAGGGTCAACAGATGAATGGTATGTGGCATGCACCTCATGCGGGCATCGGTGCATGAGAATTCGATACTTCTCTCCCTGCAGCGGCATTGAAATGCCTCGACCATCGTGTCGTTATTGGTTGCATTGTCCATGACGAAAGCAGTGATCTAAGATTTTTGTTGAGTTTCGGATGAAGGGATTTGTCGAAAGTACTGACCCTGCCAACGAGCCCGAACGTTTCCACTGTCTCCCACACGGTGGCGGCCATATTTTCACCGGAATGCTCACCGATGAGCTCACAGAAGTCTATCAGACACTCCTCTGTTGAAAAAGATGTATGTTAATGTGTGTATGACGATTTAACGAGCTGACAGACCTAATTTCCCATAATTCCCAACATAATGGACGACAAGCGCCATAAATGCATAACCGTTGCTTGAAGTCCACGCGTCCAGAGACAAGGTAAATTTCGAAAGATTTTCCTTGATCTTAGTCAGCACTGAATGCGTTAAATTGTTAGAGATACAGTTGGATTGCTCACAATGCATAGCATCGGTGGACACCCAACCCGATGCATTATGAGCAATATGCATTATGAACACACCTCTACAGTGAGAAAGGGTGTTCAGTGGAACCAAATCCTCCAAAATTTTATGCGTTATGAGCCATTATGCATTATGACCTTATGCATTATGACAGATCCAACTGTAGACCTGAGCATATTGAAGCATTTCACGAAACTCCCCTCTTGTGACGGCCGTGAAAGGCTGATCACAAGCCGCAACCCACTTGGCGACCAGGGCCTCGAAATGCTCTTGATCCCACGGAACCTAGGCGAATGAGTAAGACGTCTCGTGAAGAACGACCACACACCTGAGCATCTGCCCTCTGTTTCTCGAACATCTCCTTTAGATTGTTCGAGATATTTTTGGCCGCCACCTTGTATTCCTTCGCAATGGTGTCGGTCATTTTTTTGACTCCACATGCCAATTTGCGTTCACGGTCAGTTACAGGACCCGATCGATTCTTCAGCACTTCATAAAGTCGGAAGTGAGGAGGGGACGTTTTGTGGAGATGGCTTTGAAGTTCTGGAGAAGTTAGAACGTTTACCGGACCAGAAAATGGACTCGTTGCTCACTGCGGGTGTTGTAATTTGAACCTTCCGTGATTTCCAACACCTCCCGATTCCCAAAATACGATTTATAATAACGTGAACCTTCCACAGCGTTGTTAGGCTGTACCAATTCTTAGAAGAGATAAATCGGTTGAGGTTGATTGTTAGCCTGAACCCAATTATCAAACATACACCTTCCTCGAGACGCAGAACACATACCTTTGCTTTCGGCTTAGGGGCAGAGGCACTCGACTGTGCCTGGTTGGATGGGCCTGCAGCGTTAGATGGGCCTGCCGCATTGGATGGGCCTGCCACGTTGGATGGACCTGCAGACGCGTTGGCGTCTTCCGAAACAGCAGCCTATGGAAAATGTCAAAATCTCAAGTGTTCACAGGTATTAGGAATCTACCGGTGGCGCCCTTTTCTTCTTCTTCTTTACCGGCGGCTTGCGAGGATTTGGTGCAGTCTGGGTGCTGTTACGTTTTGCATTTGCGGGCACGGTTTTTGTTGGAAGAGATGCTGCCAACTAGGTCCGAGTTCATCAAGAGTTGGATGGTGACCGTATATATAAAGCGCACCTCTTCGTTCGGGATTACCTCTTCAATGTCGCTGTCAGTCTCTTCGTCGTCTGAAGCACCACCGGATGAGAAGTCGTGGTCATCCGGGTCTGAGTTTTGGGCCGTCTCCTTCTGCTTCTGTTTCCGCTTACGCTTTTTGGTCGCTCTGTCTCAGACTCTTGACGCAGATCCTCTGCAATTGCCTCCTTTGTGCGTGTACGATCTACATTATGACTAGGGCGAGAGGTCAACGCTTCGCCTACAAAAGTATGAGTGCAATGAACGTAAAGAGTGCGAACGTAAGTAGAGGTACCTGAATTTTCCCCACCTGAATTTGCCCCACCTGGAAGAGAGACGTGCAAGTGTAGATGGGACAATGATCCGAGACCCAGAGACTCCGCCGTGGTGTCCCAACCGATTCGACGACCCTTGTAAGTGAAATAGAAGTGCCGAACTCCGGTGCGTGGGACTAACTGCATGCGCACGACATGCTGATAAATGTCCTCCATAGTTGTATCGTGCGCGATGACTGTATAGATTTTAAGTGAATTCCTGTTTGGATAAGCATGAATTTACTCACCAATTGGTAAAGACCGCGAGAGGAACCCAATAATGAATATAGTGAAGTAGGACTCGCAGGACTCCCCGAAAAGCCGCTTGGACCGCCGATTGGACATAAATGACCAATGTGACCGGTGATTCCGTCTGCCCAAAATCAATGCGAGAATAAGATGATACCGGAACAGGCGGGGGAAAATAAGGTGGGCTGGAAGACGAAATGCAAACGTCAAAACACGAATTGATAGAATTAAACCGACTGACCGATGAAAACCAGTTCTGAGCCAGCACATATCTCGAAATATGCGAGCATATAAGCAAGGTCATGCGGAGATTCATGGTGATATATCCCGAGACGGTCGTCAAGAGTGAGGACTGCAAACAGGCCAGCAATTAACGGAAGTAAGAAGAGAACAATATTCACAGCAAGCCATTTTAAACACTGAGTTGCGGTGGCCTCAGGGCACGGGCTGAGAATGGAATTTCAGAATCAGTGAACGTGGAAGAGAATTGATCTGATTAGAAATACCAGGTAGGTCTCTGCCCGGGGGTGGATCATTATACTTGATCAGAGTGTGTCGCATGAGATTTTAACGCCTTGGAATACCACAAAACACTGGGGCCTTAAGTAGGGCTGCAAAATGCACATGAAATTCGTTAGCGGCCCTCAATTGGCAATTCAAGTTCATGCTGTGCAATGGATCAGTGTGGTGCAGTGCCCTAAGGCGGTGGTGCAGCAGGGATACGGCCATGGGGATCGCTAGTGCACTGCAAGCTCACATTGATATCATTCGGCACGACATTCATAGAAATGTCGCAGTGAATGACATCATCTCATGACAAGGTCATAGGTAAACTTGGGTGCATCAGGAAAAACTCTGTGGGAAATAGCACGCCGGTCAGTTCTATACCCGAAAATAGCAGTAGATAGCTGTAGTAGCCGCCGCGCGATCATCCATAGCTCTCCAGAGCTTCCCATCACGTGTCTGTAGCTCTCTAGTGCTACAATAGCTACGTGTGCGGACTATGAAGTTCTCTGTACCCCCCAGCGAAAGCTACAGCCTGGCTAGAGCCTTGCCAGGCAGCTATAGGCTACTCAATATTTCTTGGCTTTCGGTCAGTAGTACTATGTCAGACTAACGACTTCTGTTCAATGTTGTTGTCCAAAAGACACAAAATTTTGCTTCGGGTTTTTTAAGTGACTTTTGCGTAAATTTGGCTTCATAGATGCTATTGGGCGATAAAATTTCACAATAGGTCATGGTTGAGGCTGCATAAATGCGTGGTGCTCAACTTTACCATCAGGGTTTGATGGTAAAGTTGAGCCCATGCATAGATCGACGGTGTCTACTTCCACCAAGCACAGCCACTCGTGGAAGCAGACACCGTTGATTAGCATTGATTTATGTAGGGTCATCTGGGGCCAGGAAGAATTCGTAAACTTCATTATTAATCAATTCCAGTGCCTCTATGAAGCCCGAATGAGAGGAGAAAGCTTGTAACCTGCACAGGAGAAGAGACCGTACAGAGAATTCAGAGCATGACGTCACCAGCCACCGGCTGGTCCCCGAAGATTGAGAAGGACAGAAAACTTGATATTGGCTGCAAGTAGGTATACAGAACAGACTAAAGGAGGGAATCATCATAGATGTCTCTGTACGTAGATTGTCCAAAGGAAAACTCGCTGTCTGTGGACGTCATAGGGAGGGTAGGCAAATCACTATATTGTGGGAAGGGACTGCCATGGTGAGACGAGCCACTGCCGCTCGCAAAGGACTGGGAGCTTGGACCCGCGTACGACTGACGCACCTGCACCATCCGGAACTCATGCTCCTGCTGCATCTTCAGTCGCGCCAGATCCATCTTTGCCGCCTTGTCTGCCTTCTTCGCCTCTGCCCGAGCAGCGCGTGCATTGGATTCCATCTGTATCCGTGCTAGCGCGACATCCTTCTTTGCGTTGGTCTTCGCCTGCTTCGAGCGCAACAGCTGCTGAGCTGTTTCCTCCTCCGCCTGTACTGCTGCGGCAAACCGGTCCTTCGCGGTCGTAGTAGTCTTTTTGGTCGGGACTGCCGGCGTAGCCACGGGGACAGAAACGGGTGGCTTGGGGCTTCGTCTTCTTCCTTGCAGGGTTGGCATCGCTTTCTCTGGACTTGGGATCATCCGCATGCTTGCGTTTGACAGATCTGGTGAGGGTAGGAAGGCTGAGGATATCATCGTCACTATCCGAGCTGAGGACATCGATGGCTGGCTCGGACAGGTGGTCTGGGAAGTCGGTGTCATCCGGAATACTGGATTGGTCGTCGCCATCGTGAGAAGCGATGAGGATGGAGGTATCAATCTGCGTGTCGTTATTGCCGAGGAAGAGGAGGCGCCGGAGTCGTCACGACGATCTGAATTGCAAGTGAGAAGTAGGAATGGAGAAAGACAGGTAACAATACCTTGTGGTCTGCACGGCGTTGGGTTGTCGTCGTCCACATCCATGGGATGAATTACAGAGGGCAGGGAATGATTCACTGGTACAATGAGACGCCATGTCATTAGAGTGCAGTCCAAGAAACACACCTCTTGGCGTTCGCAAGTCAAGTGGACCAGATATGAGATGAAAGCAAGCATTTGGTAGCGAATCACGGGAAAATTGGAGCCAGTCCCGGCCGAGAACGAGATCAAAGGGTAGGGAGGAAGTAACAGATAGTTGGATTTGGAGGCGGCAGACGATTTCCAGTTCCCCGTCAGTGCATGGGAGCGAGAGTATACCAGATACCATAGAATTAGTGGCAGGAACCCCAGAGGCAAAGTACCCATTCAAGAGACAAGGAAGAGTTTTCGAGATCACGGCTAAAGCCTGTGGACAGCGGGATGTCGCAGAAGATACCGGTGGTGGCATGGTGGATGAGAACAAAGACGACTGCCACGTCAATGTTTGGCACTCATTGTGGAGCCGGCAACACGGCACGGTGTGTCTGACAGGCTTCAAATGACAGAGCACTTTTCGTTTGGCTGAGGAATGAAGCCGTTTACGTGAAAAACACTGACAAAAATGTGATCGTCTGCGAGTCCGTGCTACCAAAGAATTCCTCGAAGAATTGGTAGGTGGATTTGCAGCCGGCGTTCTTGAGGGACTGCAGAGCTTCATGGACTCGTGCTGTACGCTCTCGGTCGGCCTTCACAGCTGCTATGACCTCTCTGGACTCTTTTTCTGCTGCCGCCACCAACAGTCGTTCCTGCATGACCCGGCTCTCCTCCGCTGCCGACTGTGCCGGAGTCCAGGTCTTCTGCTCTTTTTGTGCTATTCTCCGCCGCTTTACCTTGATGGACATATGCTGGCCTCCGGCACGCTTGGGAGGAGACTCATCAAATATAGGATTCGGGCCAGAGGATGGCTGCTGGACTGGCGAGGGAGATGGAGTCCGAGAAGCACGATCCGATGCAGCATCGACATCAGTTGGCATCTGGAGATTCGATTGGCCGGGAATAAGGACTTGAGAAGGCTCGGTGGACGATGTACAAAGGGTTTGGATGGCTAGGAACGCGGCTGCGACCGTCCAGAGGCGCATTTGGCCGAGCTAATCGGTGTAGCCGCAAATTTGCAATATTGCGTGTCTGTGCGATGTCTGACGCGATTTCCGTGTATGTTTTTGTATAGTACGCACCTTGAAGGCTATCAGAATCTTTTCTACTGTTCAGAATGAGGCCAAAAGATGCGTGAGGGAGTTTGGTGAAAAGAATCGTTGAAATTTTTCTAAGTCATTTTGATTCATCACGTGGTATTTCTGATGGCCCTTTCCAGTACTAAGTTCTCCCAGTCTCTACGTTCGAGCAACATTACCGCCGCTTTTTTTTTTTCTCTCTCAGTTTTTCTCCAATTGACTTAATTTTTTTTGGCTGTATTCTTTTGTCTTGTTGCTCAACGTAGAGACTGGTTACGAGTCTACGCAGTGTTCGCCCAAAGGCCAAAGGGCTTTGAGGCTAAAGGGCTTTGGGGGGCTTTGTAGTGGCTTTGTAAAGGCCATTGGATCTGTTGCTTGACAATCGCCTCGCCCTGATGCCATATTTTTAGTTCTTTCTTCCACTCCACATCCAGTACCCTTTGTGCTGCAGTCAATACTACTGTCTTTAACACTGAAGGTTATTGTACTTACAGCAATTTGAGGAACATAAGGCGTGCACCGTTTGTTCTGCCTTTTTGGGCAGCTCTTATTGACATCGTAAAGAAATGAAACCGAGGGCCGTGCTCAATACTGCTTTGGAGATATATTGTACGGAGGTTTTGGGCATTGGCTCTCTTGGGTTGACGCTGGGATTGTCCGTTTTGGTCTCTTGGGGACATCCCACGGGATATTCGGCTACCCGAATCACAATATGGTAGTTGGGAGCTCTTCGGAACCTCCGTCCAAATTGGGGGTGTACTGAAGCAGAATTCAGGCCGCTGTGGTTGCTTCCAGGCTCCCAAAACCGTCCTTCATCAGCTATTCTTTCCGCCCGCAAAAACAGCGCCAGCCCCGAGCTACAGCCTTGCACCTTGTGTCCACGACGTCAGCTGTGTCGCAGACATCGGGCTCTACCCGTTTCCGCCGACTCAGCGTTCCTGTGGATGCGCTGCGCCCGAACTTCATTTTTTTTGCAGCTCGGGACATGGGCCTTGATCTCAGCTTTCAGTGCGTCTTATTCCTTTGTTTTGACTCAGTTATTGACTTCTTCTATTCACTTTAGGGCACTATTCTGGAAGAGACGGACGCGGAAAAGGCTGATCGAGTATCTACGCTAATACGAATGTCTCTCGCTCTCGGTCCAAATCCACGGACGACTGCCGTTGGACTGCCGCGCCTCTTTCTTACCCACCATCGCCACGTTGCAGAACTCCAAGTTCTACATATTCGTAGAGGGGGACGCTGTGCTGCAATTTATTCCAGTAGTCTGTTATACTTGCTACCTGTAGAATAGTCCATTCTGGAGATTTTGGTTGTTGAAAATTATTTTTTCTATGTAGTGGTGAGGAGTAATAAACTCTGAGATTTTTCTTCTTGCTTGTTGTTTCTACGTGCTTTACACACCGAATGGTACACTTTCGTAGAAATCGCGGCCGAGATTTGGCCAGTGGCTGTACAGCACCGCCACACAACACGTGATTTTTGCCGCCTTTTTTCGCCCGCAAATCCGGTCGTTTTTGGCCTCTCTACACGTCGTTTACACGCCGCTCACGCGACAACATGGCCCGACCATCCAAGCGCACCACACAGCTTCGTGCAAATGCTCAAAAGGCCACTCAATTCCGCAAAGTCACCATTGAGGAAGTCCCTGATGAAG
Source organism: Mycena sp. CBHHK59/15 (assembly GCA_029204085.1). NCBI lineage: Eukaryota > Fungi > Basidiomycota > Agaricomycetes > Agaricales > Mycenaceae > Mycena > Mycena sp. CBHHK59/15. The sequence goes on from JARGXW010000687.1 coordinate 43,145, forward strand.
AATCTGTTGCCGACCATACCACCTGCCACGCCAGCCATTCCCATGCACCTTCTGGTAATTCTGACACCCTTCACTGTGATTCTCCTCACTTCCCTCACTCTCCAATGGATTCCGACGCTGGGGAGAACTGGGACTTCGACTTCGGCAATGAGCTGCCGGATTTGGACTGTGACGACCGGGGATCGCGAGCTGGATCTGGAAAGAGGTGGTCGAGGCACCGAGCTCGTCGACGAGACTGCCCTTCAGAGCTTCGCAAAGTTCCTCAGTGAAGCCCAGGAGGCTGCTCGCCTTGCGGAGAGGCAGCGAGACAAAGCCTCAAAGCGGCCGAAACATTACTCCAAAAATTCCAAAAAAACTCAGTACCGGAACCGAGTGCGATCGAAGGAGATGGAGGCAAAGGGGTTCAAGAGTGTCTTTGATTTCATGAAGGCAGTGAAGAAGAGAAAGGGCGAGGATGGAGGATCAGAGACAGTGATGGTAGATGACTCTTCGGATAACACCAGTGTCGATGAGAGAGAAGATGACCATGAGAGCGAACCAAAGGCCGCTGAAATAGACGTTGAGGTGAACCCTTATCTCTTCTCGCCTTCTTTATGTCTTTATTTATTTATTTTTCAGCCACTTCCGGATTGTCTGGATCCTGTCAACCTTGCACATGTCTGCCTGCGGGAACTCTTGGAAGGGCTCGAAGATGCTAGCCCCGAAAGCGGGGCTGATCGTGCATTGAACCAACTGAATTACACCGACTTCCCAGCTCTTCGACGCGCCGTTGCTGTCCTCACCGTCAAAAGCAAGGATAAGAAATTGGATGTTTTCTTCCGAGCCCGCATCACGGCGATGCTCGGGGCTCTGAATCTCTACCTCGACTCGGAGCCGTCATACAGCTGGCGGGAGGCCTCGATGATTGTCTCCAAGTCTCCGGGTCACGGATCGTATCGGGCTGCATCCCCAGACATGCAAACGAAATTGGAGGAGGCTGGAATACGCAAGCGTTCAATCTCCGTCTGGACTGCACAACGATGGCTCAAACAACTTGACTGGCGCTATGGCCACCGGAAAAATGGGATGTACATCGACGGTCATGAGCACGAGGATGTGGTGGCGTATCGTGCAGCATTTGTGAAGCGTTTCCTGGAGGAGTACGAGCCAAGGATGTGGTCGTACGACAACGATGGGAACCCGATACAGCAACCAGAGGGCTTTGTTCTCCAAGGGAAGTACAAAGGTCAGCCCTTTCGGATTATTCTTGTCAGGAGAGAAAATCAAGGATCATTGCAGAAAGACAGAGCCGTTTTAGTGTCTTACAATGGACTTGGCAGGGTTTATTTTACCATGTCTGTGACTGACTGCCGCTAACTCCGCCTTGAAATCGTACAGTTTTTTATTTTATTTAAATTGCATGGATGAACAAAAACTCTTACCGTCGCCGGAAGAGAATAGAATAGAAGTACCTATGTGATTCCGCAATGAGGAAAGGACGAGAGACGGCGGAGAAAACTAACCAAGGGCACCCAACTGCATGTACGCATTGCAGAGGTTACTGAAACCCGAGATGAGCATTATATGGTTAAGGAATACACGGTACTTACTTTGCAACAGCGCGCGACAGGTCACTTTCATCAAAACCATAGCTCGTGGTCAAAACGTTTGGACGAGTTCCAGTTGCCTCGGAGATGAGCTTCGTGATGATATCCCTGTTCGGTGGTTCAGAGGATCGGTCCACATCGAGACAGAAAGACGTACAAGAAGCCATCAACACCGTCGGTGTTGGATTCTCCGACGGAGATGAAGGTTATGGGGACGCCCGTCGCGACACCGATGGTGTACTGTACAAGGGATCCTTTGAGAGAGTGGGGGAAAACAGGTGAATGGAGATCGTACCTGAGTGTCCAAGTTCTGAAAATGCGGGTTTAGTGAATGGATGTCGAAGATGAAGTGCTGTATCACACACCGCCTCGATACCGGCTTGAGATCTGGTCTGTGTGTTGACTCCACCGTCTAGGGTTTGGAGAGTGAAGGTCGTAGACGAGCTGATGTCGGTCCGGAAGTTGGTCAGGAACTCCTGTAATCCTTGTCAACTCGTGTGCGAGGAGAATTCCGACCAATACATGCCTTCAAGTCCGCAGAGTTCGCCCATTGCTGAGGGGCAGGGTCAGAAAGGAACACGCAGTTAAATATTGTCACATACCAAAATGAATCCAGAAACCCCGAGCTTGTTTGATGACTGGGTCGCCGCCGTGGTAGGGATGTTGTAAATTGCCTAATGCGCGAATTAGCTCGTACCATGAAGGAAGATGTTGTGCCACACCTGCAAGCACGAGGGGGTGATTGTGGAACCACAGGATGCGGGAACTGCGTCAGACACAGGTGCAGCAGCAGGAGCGACAGTCTTCTTCTTCACGGCCGTGAATTTGGGGCGCGACGCCATGGGGCGGGTGAAACTCGTCGTCGGGTGGAAGAAGTCGATGTGCTCCTTAAGGACGGCGGGGATGGAATATTCGAGCGTTCGGATGCTGGTCGCGCCCGTCTCGACGTGGGTGAACACGGAGAAATCCGTGGCAAGAAGGCTGTTCGCCTTGGCGACGGGGATGGTGATCTCGAGCATGTCGCCGGCGGGTGTGACAGACTTTGAGGAGATGCTGTTCTCGGAGAGCCATTCCGTGACGGCGGTAAGAGTGTCATCCGTCGGTTTGACGAATGTGGCAACCTAGAGCCCTTCAGTAGCAATATTGAGATGACAAAAACAGGGACATACCTCTTCTGCCGTCAGATGCTGGCCGTAGACTGGTTGAATGGGATGACACGAGGAATGAATATACCAAAAGCGAAGCGAGATGAACGACACGTACGGGCGCTGGCCGGGTCGCTGACCTCATACAGACGAGTCTCGAGACCCGCGATGTTGTTCTGCTTCAACGCGATCCGCAACGTGATCTCCTTCGCCGCCGGAGCGATGCCAGAGTTCACGAAACCTCGGGCAGGCTCGTCTCGGGTTTCGTGAACAACCATAGACCTGCGGTCCATCGGTTTCGCGGAAGCGAGGAGGAGTAGAGACGCGATCAAGGTGGCTGCGAGGACCATCGTAGAGCTCGAGTACCAGCGATGGGTACACAAACATCGGATGCATGAAATGGATATTTATGTGTGCCCGAGAGCGCTGGGAAAGTGATCGATGCATGGAAGAGAAGGATGGTAAGGACCTTTTGGGATGTACCGTATGGACTAGCTAGCCTAGATAAGCCCTTTGGAGAGACCCGTCGGCGATTGGAGCGATACTATATACCCCCCAAAACTAAGCTGTTGAAATGAAGCTATGGGCCAGCCATTCAACAGTCATATTTCTTTTATTTCTTCTTCTTTGTTTTTTCTTCGTAGTAGTTCAGCATGCGTGCCCAGAGGGACTGTTGAGTCGAAAGCGGCCAAATGATTTCTGGCTGCCGGGGATTTAAGGTCGACTCCGAGGAATTGGAGTGGGCCACCCACGAGGTTGTAACCGGCAACCTGCCTGCTCTTGTCCGAGCCAGGCCGGGATTTTCATTGGCTACCTAGATTTTCCGCCCCCCTCTTGGTAGTACGTGTGTTCTATGTATTGATGGGTGACTTTTAGCCTACAAGAGTTACGATGTCATACTTAGTAAACTGACTGTTCCAATTGTGGGACCATGTCAGTATAATATACCTCCTCCTCCTCCTATAGCTTCCTCGTTGTCCTGTGATGTCAGTTTATAGTGATGTAAAAATAGACAGTATTGGTCTTGGCGACGGGACAAATACGAGAGGCACGAGGGTCAAGCCCCAGGATACACCGAGAGAGTATCCACCCATGTAGAAGTAACAGTTAGTACGATATTTCTGCGAGACCTCCGATATCCAACAAGAAGCCGTGCAATCTATTAGTAGGGCCTGGATTTTCCCATTTGGAGACTCCTATAAGCACACACAGATAAGGCCATATGAGCGTCGAACCTCAAGATCCGGAGACGCACAATGCAGACGCCGCAAGTGGAAAGGCAACTTGCGACCCACGTGTGAAAACGAGGTTGGTCCTCCCCGGTCCAAAGACAGGGCAAATGCCGTATGGTGACTCAGACATTTGATGGAATACAAAAATTGCATGTGCCCATCATGCATTCCTTGCCGTATCTTTGCAAGTCGCCAAAGATGAACATTGGGTTGATGATCCATCAGACGTGGAAGCAGTGAACACTCATGGTCGCGGGAGGCCCCCGGAAACTACCATGTAACCCGGTCTGGGAAAAGAGTAAACTGCAGCCTAGAATGACCCTACTCAGTCCGCGATATAGAGTAAAACAGCCCCAAAGCGGGGAACCTCGTCCTCCTTGGTGTAAATCGAACAAAGCGGGGAAATGTTTTGGGATGTATGTGCCCGGAGCCACGGAAAGGTGTAAATTTGGTGCGAAAGTCCGCATGGATTAGAGGCTTGGATTGATTGAACAGACCAGAACAGACCAATTACTGGTCAATCAGCCCAAAAAAATAAGGCTGGGAGAAAAATCGCGACTTTACCCCATAAAAGCTTGTCCGAGATAGAGTAAATCGTGGGGTCAAATTTCATAGGGTAAAACTGCCTAAATTTTGGGCTCAACCCGGACAAGGTATGTAAGTAGTTGCCGTGGGCCTGTCGCGGGAAACGCAGAGAAAAGCGGCATTCTACCGGGATAATATCAGAGATACTTGTGGAAGCAACGCGAAACCGAGACTCGTGGGCAACGATAGATAACAGTTAAAGACAGTGGAAGATCTGATGCAGGTGCCGAAATAACGACGCCAATGGACGCCACCCAATGAGATTATCGAGCAGCCAAGGGGAGGCAGAGGGATGAAGGGATGAATGCCCAGGTAGTGGGTCCTGGGGCGCCCTAGTGGTGCAGAGCGTCCGCCAAATTTGAAACTTTCCCACACCAATCAGCGCCAAACAGAAGCATTTCTCGCGTGAGTTCGAGTCGCAACTTCGTCCCGAAAAAATCATTTCTTGTTTACATTCAAAATCATGCCTCTGCCTAATACAAGACTGAGGTACGGCCTAAACCGACCACGGCGGACCATATGGGGTAGAAATAAAGGAAACTGAAGCGTCCGACTTAAACCGGCTGTGCTGATTCCATCCACCTGATCCCATTACAAAAGCCATGCACGAAAAAATCCACCAAAATCGACGAGGGAGCGCAAAGTGACGGCGCTGACTTCAAAACGGACTTGAAGGGATGTCGAATAGGAGAATGTGTGTGTCTGGAAATGATGAGATTGTTTGTGAGACTCGGAAAGGCAGTATGAGCTGGATGCACAGTGTGAAGTGCAGACGAGGATGGTCAAAGTGGTGAGCATGCAGTGCGGGGGCTGTTATTGGTAGTGCGGGGGCTGTTATTGGTAGTGTGGGGGCTGTTTCTGGTGTGCTGTTTATGAAACCTCATCTTTGCAGATGGTACTGGGCATGATCTGACGACGCTGGCGAGTGCCCAAAGCTCACTGGGGCCGGAACGACGATGAGGCCACCAGGGGGTTGTTGTTGTTGTTGTTGTTTTTGTTGCACAGCCATGTTACGAGTACTTATGTTTACATAATACTCGTTCCTTTCATTCCTCCGAGGGGCTAAAAGTCTCCCTATTTTCCTTGTCTCCGATTTTTTAAGATAGTCTCCTTAGTGGCTGTGTCTGACTTCTTTAGTGGCTGTCCCTATACTTCGTTCACTTTTTCCTTACCCCTTTAGTGGCTGTGTGGCCTAGGGCTGTGCTGTTTTTATTTACTTCTGTCTCTTTTCCCTGGTGTAACCGTCCCATGTCGCTCATTCAGAGGGTAGCAAATTTTCAATATTGCCCTGGACCTGCCGAAGTAAATACACGGCCTGGTCTGCCTAGGCCTCATCGAAATCACATCAATCATTTGGGTCTTCCGGGTTTGTCAAGTATCACTGTATGTCTGGGTGGATTTGGGATGACCAGCTTACTAAGCGGCGTAATTGGCATGATGGGAAAAAAGAGAAGTACGAGATCCTGCCGGGCGCAGCCACGACCCTCTACCCCCAAGTATTGCTTTGCTCTTGTGTGCCTGGGAAGCCGGAAAATTAAAAAATTTCGCTGTCCTTGAGTGTTTGCCCTACAGTGCCCGTCACCACTTCTCCAGCACGTGCCCCTCGGGCCAGGAAATTTTTGTGAATTATTTGTGATTTTTCTAGCCAGGAAACTGGCCAAAAGAATGCGTTTCGCACAAAGATCTAATTTTTTTCCCACGGTGTTTCACTTTTCCGGGGCTCGGCGATTTTTTTTGTGTGTACCTAAGTGGGGCTCTTGTCAAACAAGACCAACGGCCTCCATCACGTCAGACGTCGTGTCCTTCCTTCCAGTCCACGGGCGAGATGCCGAAGAAGACGAACGGAAAACAACGGGCCGCAATCAATCGTGAAGCTGCCAAACGCAATGAAGCACCTGTCGTCCCTCGCCTGCCTGTAGATCCGTCACTGACGGTGGACCCCACATTTGTGGATTCTGATCCTGAGTCGGAAGCCGGACAGCCAGAAATCTCGGCGCCAGTGGAAGTAGATATTTTTACCAATGCTCGATCTTAAAATCTGCCGAAGTTCCATTGCGAACTGAACCCTATCGAAATGGTTTGGAGCCAATTGAAGCGCCGTGAGTCTCTCAGTTTTATTTGGTTCATCCATCTGATTATTGCCAGGTTTCCGTGAATTGACCGACGGAACTGCCAAAACCCTTGTCCCGGAATCACTCGACCTCATCTCAAATGATAACACCCGTCGCTACTTCGGTCATTGCTATCGATACATGGATGCCTACAAACCCCTTGGCCTCCCCCACTCTGACATGCCAAAAGGGGAATGCTTACAAATAGATAACATAACACTGACGGTCAGTACACAAAATCCCCCACTCTGACATCACGTGATCACTTTCCCAGCTTGTGTTAGCCATTCCGATGTCAGTGTTCACACTGAGAAATTCTGAAACCAAGTTCATTGTCATGTCCTTGGTTTTATTTAACGGCACAGAGGGACTGTGTGTTTACAGAGTGATTTTAATTATTTCTTGTTTGAATTTAAGCTATAAAAAACCTTAAGAAAGGTCAGTTTGACAATGTACATGTTCAAAATAAAGTCCGTTTGCAGAAAAATTTGCACATCTGCCCCGTCAATTTTAAGGTGAATTTGCTTGTATATGCTGTCATTTTCTGCTCAATAGTCTTATATACGCATTTAGAGCAACATTGATGCTGCCATAAAACCTTCAAATACATATTACTGCCAACTATTTTCTGTGAGAAAGGTGAAAATAGAGGTGAAAAGCAACAACCATACATATACACCAAGTGGAAAGTTTGAAGAAAAAAAGATCAAACACGACCTCTGAGGTTCGAACCCATACAACTTGATGATTAGGTAACAAGACACCGTCACTACTTAACCACTACAGCACGGCAACCATGTTTAATGGTCCCAAACATTGCACTATGTGCGACTGGCTGTCTCGGCGAAGAAACGGCACATTGGTCAGCATTTGTCCACTTTAGGCAATGCCCGCTACCTTTAGGTACGGGTCTTATAGCGCCCTATTTTCAGGACTCGCAGACGATCACATTTTGGTCATCGGTTTTTGCGTAATCACCTTTTCTCTCTGCCAAAATGTGTCGGCCAACTCTCGGCTTGCGCAAGCCGGGGTTGCCGGCGATGATTCGCGAGTTGAATCTCATAATCTGGCTTATTCTGCTTCCAGAATGTTCTCCGAAAGCCCACCAAAGTGTTTCGGTCTGTTCTCTGCTAGCCAGGGATGATTCACTCGTCTCATAATGGCGACATACCAGCTTTCTGTTTTCTTCCACCATGCCTCCCTTGCTACCTCGTGTGATGTGCCACTTTCCACGTCGTTTAACCCCAACTTGGTGCCTTCCTTCCTGTCTCTAGACTAGGCCATGTCTTTGGGCTACCAGCCGACAATTCTACTCTATCAGATCTCTTGTAATTCCCTTGCCATGCCTCCGACGAATCCGTCTATTCCTTAGATCCTTCAGCTGTCTGTGGCTCTACTTCACTCACCTTCAAATTCAACTTGGACCTGGGACAGCTCTATCCCCAATTTGAACTTCTACTGTCGTCCGCGCAATCAATTTCCAGTCACCACCTCAAGGTGTTCTTTTTCTTTCTGATTCTCTGTCCACTCTGAGACATGAAGCCCCTCCCCCTCCCCTGCCGCCTCGTGCTTGCGCTTCAATGGACGTGGATGGTCCTAGAGGCATGTATTCTTGTTCCTGTTTTAGACTTTTCTCACTTGTATCCACAGCTCAGGGATATGCTTCTGAGGCGTCACCTTCCAGACATACCCTTCTATCCCTGTCCCGGAGCTCCTGGCTCAGCTGAATTTTTGGGATATATTCTCTGGTCATCATGCTACGTGTTCGTGCATCTCTGTACTCCATTCAAGATCTTCCCACAATTAAAAGTACTCTTGACCTCCATGCTATACCTCACAATAATATGGCCTTAATTGAATGTCGCCATGTGTTATTGCATCACATAATCTCTCGGGCTTGTCCTCGGCGCGAGCGGGCAACTTGCCAATCCATATCATAAGATGTTCTTTCCGCTTCTCTTGTATTCCAGGCTGCCTTGAACAATTCTGTTTCCTGGAACGTAATGTGCCTTTCAAATTACGGGTGTGCCATGAGTGTTGCCGAATTTTTTCAACTCCTGTGAGAGCCATCTTTCAATCATCTGAGAGCCACCGTCGGCCTCTGCTCATTTATACCGCAGCGCTTCACCACGCCCATGTACCAGCCACGGCTAAGATTGATGCCATGTGCACCCAAATAACACAACATATTGTCTCTGCACAATCCGTTGAATTTTCGCACTCTTCAACTTCAACTTCTCTGTGGCTGAACCCTCCCCGATGTCGTAAATGTATGCCTTGAATCAATCTTGAATGGCAAGTGAATCCTGACTTACAGATGCACATTCTCAGCGCACTGAATGGGGACAGACTGACTATCGTTCATTTGCGTCGTCTACTGTAAGCGCTGAACAAGAGCAGACATTGTACCGAAGCTCGGGCAACATTCACGTGCGCTGCGCATGCCGAAACTGTTCCGCTGCGTGCTCGTCGCTCATTTTCGGTCAGCGAGTTGAAACCAGATAGTATGTCCTTCCTGGCTGACAGCCGACGGCGAACCTCCGTTCTCTCACTCTGTTCTATTTGTCTTTCTTCCTTGGAGAAGAGAAAAATTCCACCCTTTATCTCTCACCGAGAAAACTTTTTTCAGTCCCATTCCTGAAGAACGCACCTTTCTGGTGCTACACTCTTTCCTCACCCGATTTGTACCGTGCATAGTGTTTGTACTGAATAGAGTACACACCATTTAAATGTCCAGACATTGCGACTGTCCAGACATGGTAGCGGGCATTGCCGCACGTCGGCCCTACTCGCTTTATGTCAGAGTGGGGGAGGCGTGTGGGAGCTGATGCCTACAGGAGTAGTACCCACCTTCGTCACTTCGTTACTTCGCTTAGGAACGAGAAAGTTCGTGAGTTTGATGGGAAAGCGTGAAAGTTCGTCATTTCGACGAATATCTAGGGAAAGCTCGTCACCTCGACTAAATTCTGGTGAAAGCTCGTCACCTCGATTAAATTCTGGTGAAAGCTCGTCACTTCTGTGGTAAGCGGTATTGTTTGATCCCCGGAATTACGGAACACCGGGAACAGAATCCCCGTTCTTTGTTACCACCATCCACACTGAGCTCTGCTGCCGGCGATTCGCAGTCGCGTGCCCGCCCGTTATGGACTACGACGCGTTTTCGGATAACGCGTGGTGCTCTGGAAGTGATGACTGGATGCAGACACAATCTGAGTACGTTGAGAACATTGGACAGACTGCACGCTGATATCCTTTGTCTTAGCCCAACCGACACTGGCAGTTTCTTCGACGAAAATACCAATCAACTGCAGTGGAACAGGTCTACATGCAATACCCCAGCCTCTCTTGTCCCGGATACTACTCCCATTACGTTTGGCTTAGAGATGGGTTTAACGAACGAGCTACCTTTTTTCGACGGGTTTTCGCATGCTTCGCACGAGAATCAGAGTACTTTCACATTCCTCCTCCACGAACCGGATCGGTACTGATACCTTCGCAGCGATTGAGACCTACATTTCAGACAGAAGGCCCGCCCGGATGAAGATCGATACATCCATGTTTCCGAGCGTGAAGGGCGCACCGCAATTTTCGGCATAAAACATGGCCTTATCAACCACATCCACAAAGTCCGAACTCTCGATTGCGATACCACATTCAAACCCGTTGCAGGAAAGACGAATCTATATGAGATCAATGGGTGGGTGCCGGGTATAAACGAGGGTATTTCCTCTTTCAAACCGACCCCTCTCATACTTTTTTATCCTCATATTTTCCAGAGGTGACGCTGGGGCGGATCTGGATGAAGTTACATGACCGCCGGTCTTTCCAGTTCGTCTGGGAAGAGCTTTTGTCGCTAGTGAAGCGTTTAACGAACCAGAAGCTTGGTTTCGTGGCTCTCCATCGGGGCGGGACGCTTCTTGGTATCAATGCTGACATGGAAGCTGCTCCCTTACTCGGAATGGCGGATGCACTTCTTCCTACCATCGACATTCCATCGGTCGTAGAAGAGGTCAAGGACGCTGTCGGAGTAGTGAAGCGTAATGTCCGCATCTGTTATTCCCACGTCAAACGGTTCGTTCTCTGGATAGAAGTTTACCTTTTCTAATGTTCATTTCAGCGGAATTCCCGACGTATCGCATCTTCCGCGAGACGATCAGGATCGCATACACAATTTCATGTATATGGAAACTCCCGAGGACGTCGAAGAGTTTAAGATATGGATCCGAACACTACCTGATCCTAACGGTGTCCTCCTCCGTTTGTTTTAACTATTTTGGTCTCCATTTGGCGCTGAATATCGACACAGGCTGGTGGGAGCACAAGGAAATGCACGAATGGCTTCTCCCCAGCGTTATTCAGTGCCTGTCCGACATTGATCCCGATGTTTGGCACGTCATGGAGGCCACGACGAATTTTGGAGAAGCCCAGCATGTGGCGAACAATGCACAAACAGGAATTGGGATGGGGCTCGTCGAATCCTTCATACAGCACGCACCACAAGTCCATTGTCTTCCCTTTATGTCGCGCTCACTACCCGCCTTCAGATACGAGATTCTCGATACCCGGCGCGCGGCTGAGATCGAAGTCATGCTTCAGAGCGGAAATTTGCACAATCCTCGCAACGAGGTGTCTCATCGATATTCAAGTCGTAACACACACCACGTGAACGCTACCGAGAAGGCTAAACATGCTCGGGGTGCAGACGAGGAAGTTCAAGCTGCGGAGCAGGCCGGTGCGGATGCACAAGCCCAACTCAAGCAGATACGGGTGGAGTCAAAGGTTTGGTGCTTTCTTACTTTGTTTCCGGTTTCTCACAGCATGCAGTCCAATTCTTCGGGGCGCATTCACGCCGTCCGAGCCCGGAAGAGTCAGCCTACCAAATCCGGTGCGCTAGATACTCCTGTTGATTGATGAGCACATCGCCCATGCCCACACAGATGCTCACGGCACTACCAAGGATTCTCGTCGTAAATGCTCAACGGCTCAAAGTTCGTTGACCCCGAATTCATCAACATCCGGTGGTAATGGGACTATCCCAGACGTAACTATACCAGGTGCGACTACTAGACTGGGATATTTACTGAAGACGTACAATGAGCCGAAAATTTGGCAGCTCCAACCGTCACCACCCCCGAACACACAACGAGGCCGATTCGAAAATGTTCTGGCTCCATGTCCTTGGAGTCCGATGCGCCTCCAAAGCGTCTGAAGCTTGGGCCTCTGAAGGGGTGGGGTATCGAGAGAGATGGCGTCAAAATGAATGCGGTGGAATATGCTCAGAATCACTGGAGCGAGTTTCGAGATGAATACCCTGAAATGCTGGCTGCCATTCTACCAGACGACATCGAGGTTGAATAGATAATTTCTTATCTTGATAATTTTTAAATACAGTATATTCCGAGTGACCAATGAAGTCCCAGCTTGACACCGTGTGCAAGAGGCGACATGTCAGAGATCGAACTTGGGCCTCGGGCGTAAGCGGGCTCTGTTGCTGTAGAAGTCTGAGGACAATGGGCGACCGTGGCAGCTCGCGGAGTCGGTGGGGGTTAACAAATGATGGCCGCCCGGGTGCATGCCTACCCACGCGTGCCGCAGTCGGTAGGCTCGACCCTATCCTAGCTCTGATGCATTTTCAAAAAGCCCAGATTGTCACTCGTATTCTTCTAACCTGTTAACCGTCACTTAAGTACAATCTGAACTCCAGTTCGAAAAGGGAAAGAGTTGGTCTGTGGAATTATGGCAACTTCACTCATTCAGCTGGCGCATCCTCAAGCCTAAGGTATTGAAATGTACCATACATTTATATTGGAATATCTGCATATCCAAAGGCCCACATTTTGACATCGAAAACGGTGCCCGAGCAATTGAGCAGAACGGTTGAACGAGGTATTGGATTCACTTCCGTATCTTTTGGCGTAAAAAAAAGCATTCTGAATATCGAAAAAGGTGCTTGAACAATTGGGCTGAACGGTTGAGCCAGTTGAACATAACAACAGTCTTGTTCAACATAGTAGTTCGAAGGTTTGAACAAATAGAGTCCACAATGCGGTGATATTGTTCCAAACTTCCAATAGCCAACCTTCGACTTTCTTCTGAAATGGTTGAAAACAGAATGGAACATTCTCGGCCATTGATTTTAGTTCGAGTTCACAAGCTGCATCGTTACTCTCAACTATTTTTATAAGACATTTAACTCCAAGTTGAACCACTCTCGACCCCTACACAAGTCCGAACCTATCCGTGTCCTCAACCATCCTAGTCATAAAACGAGGGGGCGCACTCGAAGCGGGGGAACGGTGTCATAATGCCAAACAAAGTTGAACTTGAATTGAAAATAGTGTGCACTACGCTGCGGCTGGCCATGCACTTCCACGTGTATGGTCGCGGTCATGTGGTTATCGTCAGGGCGACATAAGTTACGAACTTCCACGGTGTAGAGAGGAAGTGACGAAGTTGTACTAAATTTAGCTAGAGTCACAAACTTTCACGGAATCCATTCGAACTCACGAACTTCCGCAGCCCTAAGCGAAGTAACGAAGTGACGAAGATGGCGCGGACTCTGCCTACAGGTGTGCTTGCAGTGAAATTCTTCGGTATCTCGTTGACTTTCTTGCAGGGTGGGTTTAAACTTGCGCCAAGCTGCATATGCAGTAAAGGAGTTCAAGTCTCATCACCGGATCCCGGCGAACGTACACGAGCACGTCGGCATCGTCGAGCGCGCGTCCAGGCCCTAAAAATCCTAACCCTAATCCGTCCCAAAAGGGAAATTACCTTACGTAATAGGGTTACGTTTCATTTTTGTCGGGGTCGAAAAACAAAATTTTGTTCAATCGTTCTGGGAAGCACACCATAGCTTCTTTAGCATCTCTTATGGTGTTCTGAGGTGTTTTTAATGTGACTCTTCATTCGGGCAAAATGTAGTTACAACTTCTATATTTGGGATCGATCACTGCCAAATCCGGAACCGTGATGTGGTGACGGGCACTGTAGCCAGAAGGACAGCGGAAATAGCCGGGGAGGCGTGGGAAAATTGAGCTTAAGGCCTTACCGAGGGCTTAGCCCCTAAGCCTTAGCCCTTAGTAAGCCTTAGCCATTTTGAAAAGGTCCTTTAAGGCCTTAAGGGTGAACACTGAGTTCCTCCATCATCTGCCCATCCGTCGACTACCTGCTGCCCCCCATGTCTATTCTCGTAGATGCAGTTCACACCTCTAGTGTTTCTGTGTCATCCTCCTCCATTGTGACTGTGTTATCCAGCCAATTCATCAATTCGCGCTTCCCTGGCCGGCTTTCTCCTCTCTTTGCCTTTACAATCAATGGGGGTCCACTCGGTCCTTTTACTGTGGTCTTGTCTTGTGTTATCTCTTGCAGTTTGGCTACAGATGCTGGACTGGATGGCTGCCATCCGGGAGTGGTATATCGGACTGGGATTGAATCCTTCACAGCATCTTGACGTTTCCAACATCCTACGTGCTGTACCCGCAGGTGTGACGAAGAGCTGAGCTAGTTTCGGCACACGAGTGTTGGGTGGTCGGACCAACGAGGTAACAGGCGTAAAAAGAAGATTGACCGAGTCTCTAACTACGTACAAACAGGGTTATATACTACGATCAGGTGGCTATGTAAGGAGTGAAACAAATAGATGATAAATAGGTGATGCGAGGTATAGTCCGACAGGACGGCAAAAGAGTGTGTGACGCGAGATAAGATAAAGAAGGTACTTAGGGGCTATTCCAAATAAGGTAAGTAAGTTCAAAGTAAATTGTAGAGGGACGCGCCCGTTACATACGCCCTCCAGGTCGCCGCAACGGAGGCGACCTAAGCCGGAACATCGTCGGACATGTGCTGGTCGAACACAGCGGTGTCCTGGGTCTGAGAACCCAACCCAAACTGAAGTTGGTTCAAGTCGGCATTGAAGTCGAAGGCATACGGCGAACCGGTACCACCAGCGTAAGGCGACATGCCTGCGACCGAACCAGCGATGGATCCCATGCGGGAGCCAGCGACCAAGCCCGCCATCGAGCCGGCAAACGAGCCAGCGATGGTGGAAGGAATGGGGTCAGGAACACGAACGGCAGAAGACGACGCCACTGCCTGAACATTGACTGTGGTGAGCGGCGCCGTGATAGCGGGGATAGAGCTCGTGGGGTCGTTGATAGTCGCGGTGGAAGTGAAGGCAGGAGGAGGATCGATGGAAGACTCAGCTGGACCAGTGCCCTGCTCGGCACTACCAGCCTCCTGCTCAACCCACTGCACCCGAGGCGCCCGACGCCTCTGCTGCTCCTGGAACAGGTCCTCGTCCGCCTTTCGCTTGCGAGCGAGCGCAGCCTTGTTCTCGGCCGAGTCGATATTCGGGACCCCTGCAGAGACCGCCCTGGCATCCCGAGACCGGCGAATGTTGCGCTCCCGAGCAACCTCGCGACGCTGGCTGGCCTCGACGGTATGGTGGTACCAATCCGCAGAGACCTGCACGTTGCCAGCGCGCACAGTCTCGCGACGTTCGATGTCGCTGTCGCAGACCTGGTATGCAGCGACGGTGGCAGGCTCGAGCTCGGGGTGAGGGTACTTGATGCGGCGCTCAGTCTCGCTCCAATAGGCCCAGCAGTGCCCCGAAGCGTCGTAGCGATTGGCGAGGTCGACCCACTCGCGGTAAAAAAGGGGGTTGTAGTCGATGTCGAGCGCAGCGTCATGCAGTCGCATATTGTGCATACAGTAGAGCTGCATCTGCTGCGCGGTGATCGTCATCCCCGGAAGGTCGCCGAAGCGCACGAGGAAAAGGTCGGGAGAGACGCGAATGAGGACGCGGTGGAGGTCATTGAACCGGTGGTAAGCACGGTCGATATGGTTCAGGTTGTATTCGCCAGTGAGCATGATGAAAGTCGGAAGGACTGTAGTGGAAGTTAAAGGCTTGGAAATGGGAATCAAATTGACGACCCCAATTTTGCCTTCGTTCCTTATACTGGGTTCCTCGATGGAGATACATCCAGCCATCAATACCTCATCATTCTTCGGCGGCCGCCCTGTTCCGTATCCAAGATCCTTGATCTCAGAAACACCCTGTATTTCCAAATACTCCGGCAGCGCAGTAAGTAGCTTCGTCTGGCTGTAGGGCATCCAGGTGCGGTCACCGGACTTTCACAAAATCTGGAAGATAGCTTCATTGCGCCGTCCATAGTGGTTCAGTATTTTGTCTACTGCCCACTCATTTGTTTCGTACTGGCTGGAAATGCCAAGTTGGCAATCTAGTCGGCCGGGGAACCGATGATCGTCATTTGGGATGTGGATTCGTAGCAAAGAAGCATGAAATACATCATGAACTCCACGTTGCTTCAAATTGGACGGTAGTTCAATTTGGTACGAAGAGTTCCCGAAATCACGGAGAATTCTGTATGGGCCAATGTATTTTGGTATTAGCTTGCGCGCTAGTCCCTTTCGAACTTCACGATCTTGGCGGAAAGATAAACCAAGTCTCCATTAGTAAATGGAGCTTCCTGTCTTTTCCTGTTCGCGTTCCTGGTTTGTTTAACGCGGGCCGCCAACATGCTGTCATGTGCAGCCATTATCGCTAAACGACGTTGCAAAGCGAACGTCGCCACTCCAGGATATTCTTTGTTGCGATCTGAATTCCAAATCAATGACCGGGGCATGCGACCATTGTTTAGGAAGAAAGGTGCGTATCCCGTGCTCTCCGAGCGGGCTGAATTCATTGCAAACTCTATCATTGGCAATTTAGCAACCCAGTCTCGCTGCTTGGG
Organism: Mycena sp. CBHHK59/15; assembly: GCA_029204085.1. Classification (NCBI taxonomy): domain Eukaryota; kingdom Fungi; phylum Basidiomycota; class Agaricomycetes; order Agaricales; family Mycenaceae; genus Mycena; species Mycena sp. CBHHK59/15. The sequence goes on from JARGXW010000687.1 coordinate 59,556, forward strand.
CTCAATACATTGCCGCAGCATCTGGGTGACGGTGCGGTTCGCTCGTTCGGTGCCTCCATCCGACTCAGGGTGATATGCACTCGACATGTTCAATTTAACTCCAATTAACTCGTGCAAGCGACGCCAAAAGGTACTTGTGAATAAGACGTCCCTGTCGCTCACGATAGATTTAGGCAGGCCATGTAACTTGTAGACTTCCTCAAATATCAGCTCAGCCATTTGACGAGCCGTATAGTTGATTCGACTAGGAATTAAGTGAACCATTCCAGTCAGTAAATCAATGACAACGGTAATCGAGTTAAACACAGTGTCACGATTCTTGGATTCAGGAAGAGGACCGACGAAATCCACACCAATGGATTCCCATGGTTGAAGAGGAGGATTGAGCGAGTTCAATAATCCGTAAGGTTTCTGATTACTTGGCTTGCTGTGTTTGCAGGTAACGCACGACTGGCAATAGCTATAGGTGTCCGAGACCATTTCTTTCCACCAGACGTGGTCACGTAGGTAGTCCAACGTTTTCTTTGGTCCTAGGTGAGCAAGAATAGAATGCGCTTCAGAAATAATGATTTCTGTCAGATTACGACCTCGGTAAGCGATGTGAGGGATACAGAGGACACGATGACCCGATTCTTTGAGGAATATTAAGCCATTCTCAACTTCGAAGTTGCGGTGAGACTTGGGGTCCTCTAGGATCGTCTTAAAGAAGCTGTCTTTTGTGTACTGGTCCTTCACAAACTTGCCGATATCAAGTCCTTTCCAGCCGCTGTTAACGACTTCGAGCAACGATTCATCCATATTTTCCAGTTCTTCAATCGTTTCAGCGGTCGTTTCCGTGCCAGTACTCTCAGGTTCTTCCCTGGTTTGGACGAGTATTGGTGAATTTTTGGATTTTTTGGTGTACCCTCGCCCTCCTTTGGGTCGCCGCGGGTGCTAGACCCAAATTGAACTTTCTTTGGTGTGCCGTTTCTTGAGGAGCATTTGAAGCGTCTGGCTCGGCAGCGCCCGAGCCATCGACCGAGTTACTCTGTCGCTTGTGAGTGCGAGTGCTTCGTGTCCAGCAAAGACAGGCATCGAGATAGAGTTGATTTCGACAATATCATTGTCAATAATGTCGTGGTATGTATACTCAGATCGTGCGCGCACGGTTCCCGGTGCTTCGTTTGAATAAATACGAGAAAGTGCATCGGCCAAAACGTTCTCCGTTCCAGGAAATACTTGATGTCAAAATCAAAGCCTGAAATCTTCTCAACCCAACGAGCTTGCCGGCCAGACAGGTTTTTCTGATTCACCAAGTGGATTAATCCCTTATGATCCGTCACCCAAGTGAACCGGCAGCCTTGCAATATATCACGATGTCTCAACATCGCCTCTATTCCTGCAAGCATCTCGATTTCATGAACAGGATAATTCTGTTGTGCGGCGTTCAACTTGGCTGAGAAGAAAGCTGCGACCTTCGCCTTTTTCCAATCCGATCCCTGACACACGACGCCTGCAATACCGGTACCGCAGCCATCTGTAACCAGGAAAATTGGAGGCTTGCCTTCTCCATACTCCAATGGAGTGCGATGATGGTCGCGGCCAGTCTGGACGGTTTCCTTGGTGTCCTCAAAGGCTCGTTGTTGAGTGAAACTCCAGCGAAATGGAACTGAATCGCTTGTTAGGACGTGCAGAATTCCCATTGGAATTCTTACACAGCAAGGTCCTCTGCCAAGTAGCCAACAGATCCTAGAAAGCCGCGCAATAAATCGCGGTTGGTCGGTACTTTCCAGGCCACACGGACTCGACTTTATCCGGATCCATTCGAATACCTTGGTCATCAACCACACGTCCAAGCACCTTGAGTTCGGGAGTGAGTAGTTGTAATTTCTTGGAATTCAAGTAGAATTTCTGCGCTTGAGTACATCAATGATCTTCTTGACGTGCTCGATGTGTTCCTTCAGCGAATTGGAATAGATGACAATGTCATCGAGATAAACGTCCATGAACACGCCCAAATATTCGGAGAATAAGTGGTTCATTAGGGATTGGTATGTGGCCGGTGCATTACAATCACCTTGCTGAAGCACAAGGCTAACCATATTCCCGTCAGGAGTGCTCATTGCCGTACGCTCAACATGTTCGGGAATGATACGGATTTGTTCGTAAGCATCTTGTCCGTCAATTAAGCTTCTGAACTTGCACCGTGCAACTCTCCGTAGTATCGCTTCCATATCTGGCAAGGGAGAGGTCATTTTACGAGTATTCGCATTTCGAGCTCGCAAATCAACCACGACACGAAGTCGAGGTGGGTTTGACTTTGGCTTGGGAATGAGTAACATGGGGGCTGTATTTCCCGAGTTGGAGACTTTCCAACGACCAGAAGCAAGATACGCCCTCCGCTTCTCATCCCACTGAGGCCTCAAAGCTTCAGGGCATCGAGACGGACGCCATGGCAAGATTTTTTGCATCGTCAATAAATGGGATTGTGTGATTAATAACTCCGCAGAGGTGGTAGGGGTGTGTCCGAGGCGACCCGACAAATTGGCTTTGCATATTCCATCATTTCATCCCTCGCAGCCTGAATAACACCTCCCTCAAGGTAGCGGCCCCAGCAAGAACTCGCGCGGTGGCAACTCCTTCCAAAGGTAAGGCATCAGAACTCCCAATCAAAACCGGGCGGGATTGAGACCGATGCTCACCTTGTGTTGATACAGCCATGCTGTTCCAAGATCATATCGTACCCGCTCAGATTTGCTACAAAGAAGGTGCGGTCGGCGTTATATCTTGATACCGGCAATTGACAGTGACGGAATGAATTGATCTTGATCGGGGATCCTTGCACGGCTAATTGAAGGGTGATCGGATCTGTCAACTCGCTTCTCCGCAACTTCAATTGATCAGTGACTGTCGTGGAAATCAGTCGCCGAGCGAGCCAGAATCAACCATGCGCGGACAGGGCTTCCATTTACCAGCACAACAATTATTAAGGGCTTGGCAACCACCCGTTCCGGAGTCCGAGGCATGATGCAGTGCGGGAAATGCCTTCATGCTGCCGAGTGGGACTTGGACCCACCGCAGAAGAAGGATCCTTCGTTGATGGTAGGATTGCCAAAGATTAAGCCTAGATAATTATCTTCCAGTGTGTTCGTCCATCTCGCCTCAACGTGTTCTCGTGCAAAACAAATTTGAGCTTGCGGCGACAAAACCCAGTTGACAAGATCCAACTTCGGACACATCAAAGTTGCTTCCGGAAATTTCTTCATGTAACTCATCTTCACCCAGAGAAATATGGAGAAGGTAAGTTCGGGGACCGATGTCCAGTGCGACAGGTACACTCTCACACTAATGTAGCTGAAAGGAGGGCTTTTCTCGGCTTATTTCAGCGAAGTATTGTTCAATGCCGCGGGCCAACAGATCGTATCAAACCTCGGACTGTCATGCAATCCACTCAGAACAGCTCTCGGAAGAGACCCATTCGGGATCAGTCTCGGTTACAGCCAGGAGATCGTATTCTTCCGCCTCATCAATAATGGCGCGGGTTGCAAGACGATACCAAGCACCCAGATCAAAGTCGGGGTCCCGGAGCCGAGATTTTGCCAGTGAGGCTTCGAAGTCTAGTTCATTGTCGTGAATTATCAGCATGTAATCTGAATCGTCTCTGATCTCGAATCTGTCGATTTCCGAAGGGAATAGTTCAGACAATTCAATGGTAGCACCTTGAATCAGTGCATCTCCGAGCTCAAGGAGGTACCGATCCTCCAGTTGAACATCATCCGGGTTGAGACCGAGTAACTCGTGTCGTTTGCGAGCATACCACAGGCCAGTCTGAAATTCTGAGTCCTCTAGATAAGACGATTTCACAAGCACATCCTTGTCAGTTTCGTGGTCAAATATGATGTGCTGGTGCCCATTCAACTTGTGGACAACGAATCGTTCAGTCAGGAATACATCATCCTGCGAAATTGAATCTTCTCCCGGATACGGTTGTGCAGCCTGGAGAGCAAGCATGAAGTTCTTTGCAAACAAGTCTCCAATTTTGGTGCCGGGAGGAGAGTACTGGCCGAAGGTTTCGTTCGAAGACGTTTCAATTCGAACAGCGGATATGTTTGATGCATACCATCCTGCTAGATCGAATTCCTCGTTCCGAAGTTCGGCCTTCGCCAAAGACGCACCCTTCTCGAGGGCTTGATCACACACTGTCAACACACCAGGGGAGTCTTCCGTGATCACAATCCTGCTCAAATCGCATTCAACAATTTCGGACAAGATAGACGTGCTCCTTCGAGTAGGACGTGCCCAATTCCCAAAGAGTATCGTTCTGGAAGGGGGGCCATGTTCGTATCTATGCCCAGCATTTCCTGCCGCTCAACCGCGTACCAAAGACCAGCAGGGAAATCCGCATCTTCAAGGCGTACTGAGTCAATAAAGACGCCTGGTTCCGACCTATTATCGAAGACAATATGCTGAGTTTCATTAAACCGACAGACGGTGAACCTTCGCTCGGTGTCTTCGATCGAATCGTCACCAGGGTATGGCTGCAGATATTGCAAGGCCAATTCTAAATGCTTTGCAAAGAGGTCACCGACTGGGAAGGTGCAAGTTATGGTACCCGAGGTACGGAAGCCAATTTTTGATTGGTACCCCCGCCCTCCTTGGCTTCCATACCGCTGATCCCAACGGCGCCAATGTGCATGGTTTCGAGTACCTCAGTACTTTCGTACAAGATTGACTCGCACGCGAGGTGGAGGCGACCGGAATTGTTGCTGCGTTGGAACGAATGCCAGGGGGTCTGCCCTTGTTTTTCGATGCAACTGTGGTGGTTTTTGGGCAATTCCGAGCCAAATGGCCAGGTTCTTCACATGTGAAACATAATCCTTTGGCCAACAGTTCGTTTCGACGCTCAGCCGACATCTTCTTCTCAACTGGCGCCTTTGGTTTGTTCGGAACATTGACTGCAGAAGTCCGCATTACTTCTCTGCGGAAGTCAGACCCGCCTCGACCACCACGGCCTCGACCGCGGCCTCGTCCTCTGAATCCACCACGAGAGGGTGGGTCTCGGTTGCGCTGAGACGAGCCTCCATCCTTGTTTCCAGCTGGAGGAGGGGGAGGCTTATTTTTGCTCAGTTTAAGCAACACCTCAGCGTGCTCAGCGCCTTTGATAACGGCTTCCCAAGACGAGATCTCTGGATCCAAATTCTGGCGGTACATCTCCTGCTGGATTTCTCCTCGCAAACTATTCCAGACTTTTACAACCTTTTCTTGGTCATGCTTCAGACCGATTGTACTGTAAATCTGGGAGAATTCTGCAACGTGAGCCGCAACCGTCCGTTCATTTTGGAAACAACGGTTCAATTTCTTCCGCTGAGTGTTACGGAAGTCCGGCGGGAAGATGAAATCAAACAACCCAACGAAGAATTTCTCAAGAGTATAGGATTCTTCATTAGGTACGACAACTTGGTTGTAATAATCAGCAGCCTTGTCCTTCAGATAATACGAGATGTAGAAGACTTGGTCTTCAACAGGCACCCGCCCCATTTTTACGTAGGCGGAGCCTTCACGCACGAATCGTTGGAAGGCTGTTGCATTCATTTCACCATCGTACTTCGTGGGAGGAATAGGCTTCAAAATCATACGAGGCCTGGTGCCTGAGCTCCTATTCGAGGACATTCTTCGATGCCGAGCCACCGCCGAGGTGCGTCTGCCCGTATCACTCAACCCTTCGTCGCTCCCCGGCTCAGGTCCATCAGAACCAGAACTCGAGGGGTCATCAGAAGGATCGGGAGGCGATGCTGAGGCCACATTGGCCGAACCTCGGATTGCTTTATCGAGCATGCTGCCAACGGCAATGCGTCCAGGAGTTAGCCGAACCCGGCCGCTAGGCTTAATGCCAGGATGATCCGGCCGCACCATCGCTGCGATGTGATCATCAACGGCGTTCTTGGTGCGGTTCACCGCTTGTTTCATCGGCGCGACTCGAACAGGGGCATGTAGCTCCACATTGCGGAGCTTCTGCTCGAGCTCTGCAATTCGTTCATCCTTGGTTTGGTTAGGTCGAGAGCCAGCGGCTTTGAGCGGGCTCGCAACAACAGCCGGTGATCCTGGGTCGGTCACCAGCTCCACATCCTTTGTGATGTTCACTCGCTCAGGAACCTGGAAGAATCCCGGAGGAGTGGGAAGCTTTCTTCCTTAATCATGCGGTTGATTTCCGCGTAATTGTCGATCGCTTCGCGTTGCGCTTGAAAATCCCTTTCACTGAAACCCTCGAGAAAGCTAACATCACCCCAATTTCTGGGATCAGCGCCTTTGCCTTTTCTCCTGAGGGGCCTGCAACAGTAGGGGAAGCTGGGCTGAGAGAAACCAGTCGCTCCACTGCGGGATTCGGATCTTTCCCGGCCGTAGATTCATTCTCCACATGGATTGGAGCTGCAACTACACCGAGATCACATGGTGATTTCCATCAACACGGGTGCGTTCAATGTCAGCCGCCGGCCTGGCGCCATTCGCCAAGGCCGTGTAGCGACGAGCGAGAGCTTCCAGCTCTCGCGACTCATCTCGTTCTGGGCATGCACAACAGTAGAGGGAGTGCTGACTCGTCCAGTGGTAGTATCAATTTTATTATTAATGGTATCCACACTACCAGCTGATGCAGATCGCGCACGATGCGTCCGCGCAGTCTGGCGAGTGACAGGGGTCCAGCCCCCATCATCTCCATCCTCAGGACCAGTAGTCCCGAAGTCGTGTCCCTTCGGAGAGGAGTGAGCTCGGAGTACGAGCGCCCAGCGTCAGAGACGCTGGGATAAACCACGCTCAGAATGAGCGGGTTCCCCAATCACCGCGGTGCTGTACAGCGCGCTATGGGGCTGGCAACGTCTTGATCGTTGTCTTCACGCCCAGAGGTGTGCTCAGAGGAAGACGAGACCGGAGAGGTGCCAAAGATGGGCGGCGGAGCCTGGAAGATTCCAGCTCTGGTTGCTGCCCGGGTATGATGATTCTGAGTAGACATTGTAGTTAGATAGCCGGTGGTTGTGTCGACTGCAAAGCGGGAGGTTCGAGTTGATCAGACTAGAAGGGACCAGCGAGGCAGAGACGATATCGAGCTGTTAAAAATATGTGACGAAGAGCTGAGCTAGTTTCGGCACACGAGTGTTGGGTGGTCAGACCAACGAGGTAACAGGCGTAAAAAGAAGATTGACCGAGTCTCTAACTACGTACAAACAGGGTTATATACTACGATCAGGTGGCTATGTAAGGAGTGAAACAAATAGATGATAAATAGGTGATGCGAGGTATAGTCCGACAGGACGGCAAAAGAGTGTGTGACGCGAGATAAGATAAAGAAGGTACTTAGGGGCTATTCCAAATAAGGTAAGTAAGTTCAAAGTAAATTGTAGAGGGACGCGCCCGTTACATTACTGGATCCTCCCACTCACATTGTGTGTGCTTCGGGTTGCGGGATCCAGCCACTGATCTGCAGTTGCAGGATCTGACTGTCTGGGCCCAGCTGTGAGATCCCAGAACCGACCAACTTTTTGTGTCAGTTCTCAGATTCCGCAACCCCATGCTGGTCGCAATCTTGTGACCGCATGAGGTCGCAATTTTGGCAGTCGCAATCAAGTGATTTGAGTGACTTGAGTGGTCGCAATTTAGTGTGACCATGGTCACAATGTTGTTACATACTAGGTCGCAATTCTGGACAAAATACATAGCTTTGGCCTCTGTCTTGTATTATAAATGGCCTCCTAGCAGACAATGATAAGTAACTGATCTAAATCTAGGTTCTAGACGGGTGGGAAATTTCCCATGACATTCGACATGGTGAATTCAGGTGATGAAAGAAGGAATGAAGACCGAACACCCATCATGTGTGCTTATCGCCCCGGCTGGCACAGCCATACGGCGCATCTACCGCCCGCGCCTGTTCTGCTTCCGGCCTATATGCGGGAGATCCTCCCGCACAATTCGATAGGCCACCGGAGGAGACCAAACCCCGGCTGCCAAAGCAGCGACAAGCTGCATGGCTTGTGTGAATAGCGGCATAATAGACAGAATGTGACCCCTGGCCCAGGAGTGCGATATCATGTGCCCATGTACAGGGTCGCATCCGCTCGGAGCACTCTCCTACCGTCCTCTTCCATTTCCGTGCCAACGTGCGCGGCAGTCACTTTGAACTGTGAATTTGACGGCGCACACTGTTTCTGACAGGGATTCGTAACTCCGGAGACACAACTGCAAAGCGCAGGGCGGAATACAAAAGCGGCTCGAGGACCTTGTGGATAACTCAACACCTACAACAGTTCTTGAAAATGTCAGCAAAGACACAGCAAACTCAGTGCTACGCACCAGCTCCCGCTTACACACAAGGTACCGCTTGCGCACCAGCTACCACCTGTCAGACCGATAGCACACTAACACATCTGCACCAGTTACCGGTTTTGCACCAGCTACCAGTTATGGTTATGCGCCTACCACCACTTTTGCGCCAGCTACCGGCTTTGCACCCACCACTGCTTTTGCGCCAGCGCCAGTTCTCCTCTCCGCGGATCAGACTCCAGCTGTCGTGCCCGGCCAGGCACGCGCGCTCGCCACTCCAGTCCTAGCCGCCAAAATGGGGGAATTCACCACCTACCCGCCGCAAACAGCGAAGGAGGACGACGAGCAGCTTCTGTACACCTATGCGTCGTTCCGCGAGGAGCCCGTGCTCTCTGTCAACACACACTGCATCGATACATGGAGTCTTTGCATCCCCGTGCCGCTCCCGCCCAACAAGAACGCGACGCTCCTCTCTGTCAACTACCAGATCAAGTACGCGACAACCTTCGACGCGGGGAACGCCACGGTCCAGACCGACACGATTCTCACCACCACGCCGTTGCCCCAGCGCCTCGTTACCGACGCTGTCGATCTCGGGATCTACAGGAACGTCACGGGCTACGCGCCCCGTATGGTCGACAACGATGCGGCGCTGCGTCTTGCGACCACGCTTGGGGTAAAGTGTAACGGGGGCGGTGAGCAGTGGAGCCATTACACTGAGAACCAGCAGTTCGCTCCCAACGTCCGCGTCTTTGACGGCTCGCTGCTCTATTTGGTCTTCCACGTCGCTGAGTATCCCACCGTGAAGACTGCTCGGAGTCTCGCTGTGGAGGTGTCCGCAACGTGGCAGAAGGCGGAGGTGGAATTGAAGGCACTCGCTGAGGCAGCGAGGATCGCCCAGGAAGAGGCCGATAAAAAGGCAGCGGAGGAGGCGGAGAGGAAGGCACGCGAAGCGGAGGAGAGAGTCAGAGGAGGAGGCGAGGCAGGCGCGGGCGGAGGAGAAGCAGGGAAGGGAGGAGCAGAAGCAGGCGAGGGCCGAGGAACAACAGACGAGGGCAGAAGTGCGAAAGGGGTTGGAGGAGGCGGAAAAGGCGAGGGAGGAGGAGCGCACGGAGAGGGCGGAAGCGCAGAAGGCGAGGGAGGAGGACAGAGCGTTCAAGGACGAGCAAAGGGCGGCGTGGGCGGCTGCCGCTGCGGCGCAGAGCGGGCCGCGACGCCCAGTGTCGCCAGCGCACCTGACAACGCTGACGAGGGCATGCAGGACCTCATCAAGGACACGATGGCAAAACTCGGTTTGACTCCATGCCCCGCAGGATATGGGTTTAAGAAAACCGCAACGGGATACCAGTGCGGAGGTGGAGGCCACTCCGTTACCTTCGAGCAGCTCGGGATGAAGTAGGCCTCCGACGTCTCGCCTTTCACCTCCGATGTCTTGCCTCTCAAATAGTTGATGCTTATATGTATTCGTTGCCAATAATCAGCTCATTCTGTTAAAAGTCCAAAAAAAATATTCAACTTTGAAAGTAACAGATAATCATATCTTCTTCCGAACTCGGATCTCGAGTGTTGCTTTCTGGTGAAAATCATATGATACAACGACAACAATTTGCTGCAATGCTGCCACTGAGAGTCGGCAGTGCAGGAGGATGTGCTCAGTGCCGAAGTGCGGGGAAGGCGCGTGGTGTGTGCGGAACTCCAATATATGTGAACCGTACACGGGCAGCAGTCGTTTCCGGCCACTACGGGAGACAGCAGCGGTTTATGCTTCGGCCAGCAGGACGGTGGCCGCGACGACGATGTACAACTCGTCCGCAAGGATCGGGTGGCTCGAAGTCGGATACGCTTGGCATTGAGCGCGTCCTATGCGAATGCGCATCTGGTCAGAAATAAATAGAATCAGAGGGACGTACAAATCGGTCGAGAATGAGTCTCTGTGGACCAAGTAAACGCGACGACGAACTTTGATTTAGTGGGATAGTCGACAGATCTCGTGCCTGGGCGTGCACACAAGAACGCCACGCCATCACGCACCCGAGTCCGCTCGTGCGCGCTCTAACAAGGAAAAAGGCGAGCATCGTCACGCATATTGGCGGCTGGCGCTTGAGAGCGAGATTAGTCTGCCGCAAAGGAGGGATAATTTGTATACCTCGCGGCTGTGTTTATCGTCGTCTCCCCCACTCGCCGTCCCCGAGCGCTGTGATGTTAGCCGCGCGTATTGATGATGGAGACGTCGCGCGGGAGTGGGATCGGATGGATGAAGAACAGGAGCGCACACGCTACCCCAGCCCAAACGATTGGGAAGGAAGGATCCCGCATCATGGGTCACGATCGGCTCTGTGCGCAAGCTGTAGGACTTGTCGTCAGGGACTATAAGTGTCAGAGCAGGCCAGAGGATGACGTACGATACGATAGCAGTGTCGGGTCACACGGGCGTCATACATTAGCTAGCGAGGTACGCGTGCGGTTGGTTGGATGCCGCGCGCCGCGCGAGGCTTTTCCCCAGCGCTGGGCGGAAGGAAACGCCCCCTCGAGGACGCGACGGGTGATTAAAAGTGACTTCATGCCTTCGGACACGACAGGCATGGTGGATCGGAGGCCAGTCGGCGTTATGCAGGCGGCGAGGAAGAAGACGCTGGGGTGTGACCCTGTACATACATGCATAAGTTTGCTGCAAAGGTGGGCGTCGACAACCAGCGGACATCACTCAGAAAAACGAAGTGTTTGACCGTGTTATGTTCCGATCGTCTCGGGATTTTGGACCGCTCTGTGATAAGTTGGACCATTTTTGACCCTGGGAAAGTGTTTCAAGGAGAGGTCTTATTGAAAGGGCTCAAAGAAGACCTTATTTGTACGAGCCGTTCATCCGAAAATGGACATTTATCGGAGGGTTCAAAAAATTCTACAGCTTCTCCTTGTCATTGAGTTGCTACTTACACCAGAATTTCTCAGGGACAATAATGAAATAAGAAATGGGCTGTATAGCAATGGGGATCCAAGTGACAGAAATGAAGATCCGACTACTACCCTACATGGATGTCTAAATATCTTGTGGATTTCTGCTGCCGTTTTCTCCACCTTAACTCATAATCATCATGCTCTGCACGCTCTTCATCCCATTTGCTCCATGTACCTTGCCTTTCCCATCTACTGCGCTCAGCCAAAAATACTTCTCCCAGTGGTGTATTACCTGCAGTGGAGGTTCTGGGAACTTCTGCAAAGAGCAAAAGACAGTTAGATCATTTCACTCAATGTAATTAAAGCCACCTTGAGCCACTGTAGAACATCGTGGAACTCCGCATCATGAAATTGATCGGAACCCGAGAAAAAAAAGTTGGGAGGGCTAAAGTCACAAAGCTCGGGAGGAGTTCAGGGACGCGGGGATCCCTGATAAAACGGCCCCACTCGAATCCAGGTCCCCTGCCAGAATGTGAGTTGTCATCATTTTTGCATCAAACACTTTAAACTCACCAGAATTTCCGGGGTCGCTCGTCAAAATCAATGGCCGTTGCTACACGAATAGCTCCCCGGGCCAGCTCCAAAGATACCCTAGGCCTCCAGGAATCCTCCCGATCGAAGTGGCCATGACAAATGAACACCATTAGCTCACGTAATTTTCCTTTGTCTTCGCCTACAATGGGTCGCAGCCGACATATCGCAGTTCTCAGATCATCCACGAGACATCCAAGAGGACATGGGTGTCAAAGAGGATAAAGTCATCTCGACGGGTGACAGGGGAGCCCCCATGTGCGCGTGGAAAATACGGGCAAGTAATGGACATTCAATGAGTCGTGCAATACCTGTTGACAGTCTTGCTCTGACAACGGCTCAAAGACTTATTGTCACAAAATGGGGCATATACCGACTGCCCCAGTCGAAAAAGGACATAAAGCGATAGTCATCCATAGGTTGACTAAATCGGAGGCGGAGGCGAAGTGTCCTAACTGGTGATGAGATGAATCAATCACATTGCTGTGATACTTACATTCAATACAAAATATAGCGTTGGTTATGCTGGAAGGGTAGAAGATGAAGTCTAGATTAATGACTTGAACAAGGTGGACAAGGTCCGCAGAAAGTTCAATGGTGGTAAGCCAGTTGAAATCGCACCCACAGTGAGCTAAGGATAAATATTGGTGAAAATGCGCTGCATTTGAATCATGAAGACTCACAAAGCAAGTGGACCGGCACGGTTCTTCGATCGATCTTCATACTCATAAGAAAACTCTGTCAGAACAGAGCAGCGAGATCTTGAGGTCTGCCAAACCACCAATGTAGAACTCGTGTGCGCGCCTCGGGTCATTGAGATCACCAAATGAGCATGGTGGAAAGAAATATAATCTGGTGATAACATAGAGGACGGAATGCAGGCCACGTAGTGTTA
>JARGXW010000688.1:0-72193 GCA_029204085.1 Mycena sp. CBHHK59/15
CGCACGAGGCACCGCAAGCAGCGCGGCGCAGACGCCCCACCCGTAGTCCGCGCGGTGTAGAAGAGGGTGTTGGTCGATAGGTTGACCAGGAAGGGAAGGTCGGCAGTAGGTATAGGTCTATAGGCACCAAGTAAAATAATCACGATTATCGCACAATGAGTACTCAGCTTTGGATCAACTTATGAGGCTTGAAGGCGTCCGCTTCTGGACCACGTATACTCGATATCGCGTTCGCGGGACTGGGGGACTCGGGACAGTAGATGGTGGGGGGGAACAAGAGGGAAAAGTCCCTATCTCGTTGCATGACAGCCATTAAATACATGATCGGGATGGCTGAAACGCGTGCTCTCGCGTCACCAGAGCCCAGCGCACAACGTCCACAACTCAATCGCATACAAACGACGAAGGTAAGTACAAGTCCATGAAAAGAGAAAAAAAGAGAAAGGGAAGACCTCAGCTGGCTCCTCCTCCGACCAACGAACAGACCGGGACGTGCGCAAAGACGAAATAGGGAGACGCAACTGCCGCCTCAGATGCTGTTTAAAGGTGGCCCAGACCTTCAACATGTCAATCCCCAGCGCACGCCGAGTCTGCCGTGGCCTCGGGAGATAGCTTCGCATCGGAATGGAGTGTGGAATGGGAGTGTGATGAAGAAGAGATTAGAAATGTGTAAGAATAAAGAGTGGTATAGGTAATTGCCGGTCAATCGTTCCAACACGTAGATAACACGGTTGCGCACTCGAAACGAACTTGGACATGCGATCATATGACACGGTGATGTCGCGTTGGAACTCGTTGCGCGGGGAAGTAGATTGTCCGAGTAATTCTTGAGGAAAAATCTGGGTGACAGAGAAGGATAGAAGGATGGAAATAATATGAGTGAGTTCAACGTTTGAGTGAGAAATGAGTGGCCGTTAACGCCCGAGTAGGAACTCGCACGCAGCACCCTAATGGGCATAAGCGACGAGCATGCCGCTAGGCACTTCCACAGCGGCCAACCGCGCATGCACTCGCGCGGGCCATCACAGCGAATGTGCCTTGTGCACACGCACACACGCGTGACGTTGTGAGACAATGGTGCTTGCCCAACTTCGCGGACGTGCAACACGGAGCAAGCGCGCAAGAGGCGCGTGCAGCAATTGCGCTCGGGGTACCGCGGCCAGTGCGCCTCGCGCGCGCTCGACGTCGTGCAACAACTGCACGGATTTGCCACCATGCAAGGCGCGTAGACGCGGACGCTGCGTGTGGGACTCGCAAGGGGAATCCGAGCAGAGGGCAGACACACCCACCCGAAGTGGGTGTCACCCAGACTGCAGACACCGCGCAGTGTGCCGCGCACCTGCATTCATGCGGCATGGTGCACGCGGCATGGACACCCGATTCGGATGCACGAGTCTGCGTCGATTGGGCAGAGCGCAAAGTGAGAACGGTTAGCCAGCAAGCTAGATATAAGTGTTGCGACGCACCACCTCGCTTTGCAACTCGCACTTGGCTCGGGTCGTTGGTGATGCTGGTCTGCGGGAAGTGTCGCGACGTCTGTGCAATTGCTGACGGTGAAAGCGTGATTCTAAATAGATGTAAGTGAAGGAACGGAGATACACCTCAAAGATCAGAATCCAGCTACATACCTTCTAGGTTGCCTGGAACTACAGAGCCGCGAGAAGAACTACAAGAACCGCGAGAAAAGCACAGTTTGGTCGAGATGGACTTGCACATGGAAGAGGCCGGTTTAACTGCCACGTCAGCCCAGTGAAAATCTTGCGAGGTTGGGTGGATTCCTTCATGAGGCCGCCAGAGGAGGGATGTGGTAGCAGGAGGAAACCCAAAGGAAACCCGGACGAACGCGTCGCATCAGGAGCGTGGTGATGGAATGCTTGTGTGAGTGAGATGCAAATACCTTGAAAACCATTGGCTGAGACCTGTCGCTTTCGGGGATATTAGCCCGAAAGACACAGGTCTTGAAAGCACTGATAATCAAGATTGGTGAATGCTATTTTGCACGGAACAACAGTGTTCAAGGTCGCAATTTGAGCTACAGAGGATCTAGGTATGTATTCAAATCTCCCTCCCTTTTCTCCTTTTTTCTCTCTTTTCTCAACTTGAAAAAACGATTTTTTCCCCTTTCGTCCACAGACATAGTACATGAGCCAGAATGTTAGAGAACATTCCATGAAATTCCGAGGGCTGACCTGACTGACTGGCAGAAAAACGTAAAAGAGCGAGCGATTATCTCCGAGTATGTTCACGACGTACTTGCTTAGCAGGGGATACTGACTTGCGGTTGGGGCAAGGCCGTTTCCGGCTGGAAGGAGTAGAGTCCGTGTGCACATCCATTGCACGTTGGATGTGTTGGACATGTTGGATGCGTGGCCGAGAGGGAAGTGTTTGCGACTGATCTGCACCGGAAGACCGGTCCGCTCCGGCCATCAAATGGGGGGTGGTTGTTTGCAAAGATGCCAGTTGCCTCGCATCGTTCAACAACGATGATTGTTGTACACTGCGTCCTCCATCTCATCCTCCTCGTTCGGCAGAGCTTGGGATGAGAACATATTCACCAAGTACTCTCAGGCCTCTCTAGCTTCTTCTGATGTTCCGTGTCGCATTATGGTCTGATGGCAAAGCATGTCTAGGTGTCGAAACTCTTCACGGACATCTTGGCTCGGGTGGCGCTGGATAACCTTTTTCTTGAACGGCCAAAGAATATACACACCATCTAGAGATGTGGCTCGCGACAACATGACATAGGGTGCCTCCGTTCCACTTGTGCTTTCGAGATCCAAAATAACAACATCCATGGTCTTCCCCTGGGCACTAGTACATCTAAAACTTCATCCGAGGATGTCAATATGGACAAGGAGATGCTGCCAGGTATGGCTCACAAAGTAGATGGTGTCCAATGACTGATTATTGACTGTAGAACGTGCAATCGGTGATACATACGAACCCAACATGCTTCCAGACCACCGCAGTAACTACTTCAACCATGACAAGGCCAAGCTCGTTCAGCGCGACTACAAGGACACCGATGGCTCGCTCATTGCCCTGCATGAACTGTACGGAAAATTGACCGAGGGAACACTGATCCTCGTCGTGGTTTCGTTGGTGACCTACGTCATCAAGGAGGAGGGCAGGAAGAATAAAAAGGTCAGCGCGCTCAGCTCGCCTCTTTCTATATTTTCTAACCTCAGTTAGATCTACCACGCACTCGTAGAAAAACTCAAGATCCTCGACCATGGTGAGGCAAAGCCGTGGAATCCACCCATTCCCGTCATGCCTGAACGTCGGCCGTTCTACACCCCTTCGCCGAAGAAGAGAGTTAGAAATGAGGTGGCCGACGTTGCATTTGACAACTTTGGTTCGAGTCCCAGTAAAAAGCAGAGGAAATAGTAGACATATATACCACTGAGACTCATTGATTCACTGATTTACAAACTAACTAG
Organism: Mycena sp. CBHHK59/15; assembly: GCA_029204085.1. NCBI lineage: Eukaryota > Fungi > Basidiomycota > Agaricomycetes > Agaricales > Mycenaceae > Mycena > Mycena sp. CBHHK59/15. The sequence continues at coordinate 3,441 of JARGXW010000688.1, forward strand.
TCGCTCTTTTCCATGAACTAGTTTTCGATTACTAATTGCCTGACTATCGTGCCCTTCTTTACAATTTTAATACTACAGAGAATCACCTTTTTCTTCTAACCCGGTAGCGGGCCGTGCCGCTCGTCGGCCTTACCAGCTTTATACTTGTAAAAACAGACACATTAGGCCGCTGAATTTGGCAGATATTCCGGGCATTGCGGCAGGCAGTCCAACGGCAATTCTGCCAATATGAGGACACAGTGCCCTCCGAAATACCCCTAAACACATGCATTCACAAAACGTGAACTCGGATCCGTGTTGATTTAACCCGCGAGTCGAACAGGTACTTGCGGGTTTTGAAAAACTCATGAGTACTTGTGAGTACCTGCGATATTTTGCACTCAAAGCATCCAAAACGGGTGAAATATATATAGTGCTGCAATGGTGTTCAGGGCAGTGTTTAATCACCGAGGAGTGATCCAAGGCCCTTTGAAGACATTTTGAAGCTTCCAATGCTGCTGAAAACGCGTCAAATACCTGCAGGTCTCGTGAAAATTTCACAAGAATTCAAACCCGGATCCGTGCCTTACCCGTAGGCACGAGTACCCGACTCGCGGGTCGGGTTTCCCACGAGTATTCCCACGGGTTTACCCGCAGTTACTCGCGGGTGACCTGGACTCGTTCCATGCCTTATTCCGAACAATCTCTGACTTGGGCAAGTTCAAGTGCCCTGTCCTAGGAAATGGCCGCCAGGCCCGCGGAACAACCGCTACCACCACCACCCCGGTTTTTTCGTTCCGTTCCTGCTGAGCCTCAGGCAGTCTGCAGGGACGATAGTTCATCGCCTTGTTCCACATGGTCGCCCCATTGCCCCCTGCCCTTTGCCCCTTGCCCAATTGCCCAATTCGCCCCTCACATTTGCCACTTTGATCATCCTCATCTGCACTTAATACCGCGCATCCAGCTCATGCTGCCTTTCCGACGCTCACAAACAACATCGCATTGTTCCCATTCACCTACTCTTCTATTGGACACCTCTACGAGTCCGCAGACTGCCGGCGCCGTCACTTTTGCGCCCGCCACCTCGTCTTGGGGTTTTTCGGTCGACGGATTATGTAATGGGATCAACTGCACGGAAACACCCGGATATCACGGGCACTGGCCGGTTTAATCCGTCCGATTATGCGCCTTTTCTAACTCCGTTCTGACCGACCGGATTAGCATAGGCACCTTTTCTTTCATAAACTCTTTTCACTTGGGTTCGTCGAGGTACCTGTACCTAAGTATTAAATACGTAGACGAATATCACATTGTTAAATTGTTAAATTGTCACCCTCACGCGTTCTTCCCAGGTCGCCCTGATGGCTGAGCTCTTCCCCTTTTGGACAGGTGGCCTCGATGCGTCACACCAGGGAGCTTGTCGCTGGGGGGGACGTGTTTAGTCTCCCATTAAGTATCCGGCTACGTACTACTGGCCGAAGACGTCCAACCGCTGGTACCGCAGGTCATCTCGGAGATGCAACCATCTTTGCCCCGAATGCCCAACAATAGAATGATGTAGATACTATTGATGATATCCTACGTAGGACGTTCCAAAACTTCCGCAACTGCGCTGCAAATGCGCTTATTCTTGGTGGATTCTGCGGTGACTGCCGGAGGGGGGGGGGGGGATGTTAACTGGTGTGAATGATTGCCAAATAAATGCTTACGTCCAGTTTCCAATCGCGCCACTTGTGCTCGCAGGTCGGCGACTGCCGGGGTGAAATATCGGCCAGTGCAACACTGGAAAGTTGAGTACTTACGTGCAGTTTTCAATTCAGTCACTTCTGCGTTTTCCACATGAGTAAGGTCGGCAACTGCAGAATATCCACCAGCGTGAGTAATCGATCACTTTAACGGCCAGTCCTTACGTGCAGTTTCGGATCGTGTCACTTGTGCTTGCAGGTCGACGACTGCCGTGGATAAATATCAACCGGTATAAGTGTAAATCAAAGGCAAATTGAATACTTACGTGCAGTTTTAAACTCCCTCACTTCTGTATTTTGTTTACAGATAAGATCTGCAACTGCAGAGGAGACATTTCGCCTACACGTGAATAATCATTGTGATGCCAAATTGAGGGCTTACGTTCAGTTCCCATTCGATTGTTTTCGAGGCGAAGGCGCGTCATTTCCGTCACTTCTGCGTTTGTCAGGGCCACTAAATAGGCGGTCAACTATTGAGTGTTGTAATAGAGCGAGAATTTTGCTTCCGCACTCAAAGACTGCATCGCTGAAAGTGCAGAACGTACTGGGACAAACAATAAGTCAACTTCCCCAAAACAAACGGTAATCAATGCATACGGAGCTCCGGGACTGCAAAAGATGCACGGGACCGTCGGGACGTATGATCTGTGTGGCTGGACTGCGTGGATGGGCAAGCGCCAAGGAGTCTCTCTCTCCTCTGTTGAACGTCTGCTGCGATACGGGCAAGCTCTTCATTCCCAATTGTAAAGAAATCGTCCGGCGCCATGGTAGGCACTGGGGAACCAAGCATGGCATTGTCGGTGTCAGCTACTGAGCCAGCGATAGACAGCGCCTCGAATGATTGTGCCGGTTCTTCTTGTTGGCTTGGCGTCTCCAAATCCTGTGACATGACTACCCTGACGGGAGGCTGATTGGTCCATTCCTTAACCAATGCGCGCAATGCCTCCACCTCTCCATCAAGTCCGGTGACCTCCTGGCGTAGTTGAACGATCTCCGCACCTGTCTCTGCCAACGCACTGACGTGCCTGAGGTGTGACCCGTACAGTTCAACCAATAGTTCTTGGTGGGATGTTAGCTCCGACGTCAACGACTTCACATGTCGGAGGAGTGGTACGAAAAGGGGTGGTGCCGGAACGTCTTCGAGGTTTCTTCCGGGGCCGGCGCGTCGTCGCGAGCCCCAAAGCGGCTGCTCGTCCTGGAGCGGAGGCATATTGGGTGGTGAATTATAGTCGCCACGTCACAGACTTCGACGGATCACGTGGACGTCCAAACAGTGCATCACATTATCCGTAGCTCGCGCTCCCCTAAGTGGAGAGCGTGGGAACCCCGCACCTTTATGTAAGCTGTGACAAAGCGTGATGTGACCGTCCAAATCTTGAGGTCGAGAACAAAAATTCAATAAATCCGCGCCAAAAAATGTACTTCATAGAGAACAGAAAACTACATAGTTACAGACTGTTTAATCTCTGCTAGTGCATTGTAAGGTAGCATCCTGTGGCTTTTGTATGTCTTTTGTACATAACCCAAATCCTGTCCGGTGCATCCAAGATAATAAACAACATGTGCCAAGTTGACAGGATCCATGAAAGTTTCCACATCAGGAGAAGGTGGCTGTAAACATGTTAGTCTCACAAAAGAATTGAAAATTTTAGGACTGACTGCAATGGGAATTTCCACAGATTCTGTATCTGTGCTTGATTCACTCTCAGAGTCATTCTCAGAGTCTGAGGAAATCTCTGTAATTTCTTTGCTGGATGAGGGCTCTGAGGCTGTCTTTGGAGCCTTCCCTGCACTTCCAAAGAAAGATCGGATGTCTGAGTAGCCCTGCTCTCTCATCTTGGTCTCAGCCTGTTTTCTGCGCTGAGCAGTTTGCCTAGAATGTCCTGTGTAACCTTTTCTCTTTCTCTTTCTTCCAGTCTCTTGCTCTAGCCGATGTTCAGCTTTCTGAGCAGCTTTCTGAGCATCAACCAGGAATTCTGCAAAAGAAGCCAGAGCAGTTTCAGAATTGAGTTCCATGTCTTCTTCATCTTCATTTTCTTCCTGCAGCTCTGTGCATTCTACATCTGGAAGTTCATCACTAAGCAAAGAGTCCCATGAGCCAGGGGTGTCATCTAGAGAGGTGGGCTCCAATTCTGAGAAGGTTTGAGTGGGGGAATCCAATTCCAAAGGTGTTCCTTCTGGTGTTCCCTCTGGAATAGGGGTATTAGTCTGAGATCTCTTCAAAGTGAGGGCCTCTGTGGCCTTTGAGAGATTGTTCTGCCTAGCTTTCTTGCCTTTGCTGACTTTGGGCATGGTGCAGATGGAAGGGAGAGGAGAAGAGGGCAGAAAATGCGATGACAATGAGGTTTCCATGAGGCGCCGGAATGGCCGGGCCGGTCACGTGATCGATTACATAACCAATTCAAATCCTCCATTCCGATTGACCGAAATCGCACCGAATGGATGGAAAGTGCTGTAGGAACATATTTCCCAAAAAAGGAAAGAAGTGCTTATAACTTTGGACTGGTGTCCTTTTTGAAGATTCTGCTTCCTAGGAAGTGTTAACATTGTTAATAGGCACATTTCCTAGCATCTATAATATTTCTTTGAAGGTGTGTTGTATAGTTATAACGGTGTCACAAAATAGCTTACATAAAGGTGCGGGGTTCCCACGCTCTCCACCTTAGGTTCGGTCCAAGCCCCGTTCTGACAAAGCCGTGTGATGCCGTACGTTCCGTACAATGCCGCAGCAGGACAAAGAGAGGCAAATACCAACCAAACAGACCAAACACACAAACCCCCTCATATCTGCCGATCTACGAACATCAGATACGAAACGACATACGACCTAGCTCTGAACTTTGAGCTCCCCTACTGCAGGAACAAGGTTTGCGAAGAGTTGGATGACACCGATGTATAAAAAGAACGACCCTGCAGATATCGCGAACTACAGTCGAAGCTGTCATAACCCATACCCCTCGGTGGATGGTCAAAGGTATGGGTTTCGACAATGTCGGCCGAAAAATCCGTGAAAAAATCGAATAAATTCGCAAAAAAAACCCTAAATATTTCTAGCTTACTTCGGTGCAAAGTAATCAGTAATAGAAGCTGAAACAAGGTGCTTAGTGTGCTCCAACTGAGTGTCCCGCCCGAATGTTGACAGACCAAGCTCCAGCTTGTGAGCAAATGCCCCATCAACATCTGCAAGATACTTAGACAATACGGAATCAGCCTGGAGGGCCTCCTTCCTCGTTGGTTTGGGCTCCCCAGACGAGTCCTTGTGATTATTGTCGCCATTATTGATTTCCCTGTTCTGTTTGTCATGGTGCATCTGTTTGACAGCTTCGCAGATCTCCTCATCCGTCGCATCTTCATCAACCTACTCCTCGGGCATCTCCACCAAGTCCGTGATCTCGAGCCGGTTCCCCTGCTGGAGAACACCAACAGATTGAAGCTTGTCCAGAACCTTCGACAGCCCGAGATCCGCCTCCTCATCAAGCCCCACAAATATGGCTTGAGTCATGGCATCCCTGGCCTAAGGGAGAATCCCGGCTTTGATCCAGGTGGGATGTCTTCATTGTAATGGTCGAGAGCACGCTGGGCCTTAAAGCATTGGATAATCCTGGCATCCATCGGTTGGACATGGGCGGTGAGATTCGGGCTGAAATTTTCGACCCGAATGTTCGTGAGATCTGCTGGTGGCTCGTGACCCTTGAAATTGTCCTGGAGGAGAAGAATTTGCCGCCCAGCCCTGTGCATGTCCCTGTCGACATTGAGCAGCCATTCTTGGTAAAGGAGTGTGGTCATCCATGCAGTGGTGTTGTTGCAGTACAAAAGCCCAATTGGGACTTCTCACAGAATAACTATCAGCAATCGTCGAAGCACTCCCACTCCTGCATGAGATTCCTGCATTTTATAACAATGCAGTAACTGCGGTGAGGGGATCCTTTTGACTACTGATTTGTTTCTCCAGAAGTACGCCAGTAGCACGCCCAGACACCCTGACACGTCACAAAAGAGCTGCAGCGGGTATAGGAGCGATGTCTACGAGCTCTTCCGAGACAGATGAATGGCTGGGACAAGAGAAAATCAAAAACAGTAAAAATTACTACATCCACTTTGTTTGTCGAGCATCCAGCTCAGTTTCGCTCCTTGAGCCTCATTCCACTGCCCATGGCCTCCCATGGGTATGCCTCTTTCGATTGAGTCCACCTTTGGTCCACTCGTCTTCATGCTCGCTGTTGTTGGCCTGGTCCCGCTGCCAGCCGCCCTCCCATCTTGAGGTGCTTACTCAGCACAGCAATGCCGGCCCATCCACGCCATCATTTTCCGGATCTACTAAGTTTCCCTGCAATTTCCGCACCCTCCGAGCATCTCTTGCCCACTGCTGGCCCGCTATGCAGGATGAACTGGGATCTGACTGGTATTAGCCACGCAACTCCGGGATCGGTCGAAATGGTGACTGCATTGATATTATTATTATCATAGTCACAGTTGACGCACCCCGATTACATTTACTGCATATCTCTCAGACACATTCCCTGAATTCACTGGCATACCCGAATCACGGCCACCGCTTCTTTTCTTGCTGTCTGCAAATGACACTCTCCTCGTGCAACTCATCGGTAAAACATGCCTTGATGGTGATGAAGTGTATTGGACGCAGAAGTTTCTTGGCCAGGTTAACGTGCTTGGTGTATCCATCTCTGTTTTCATTTTTCTGGGCTTTATGATCATCAGCCAGTCACTTGACAGGAACGGCCCCCTCGTAATGAACTGGACCAAGCTTGACCCTGTTCCTGTGTGCGATGATGCTTCCAACCGCCCCAAGAATCTGCTTAGCCAAAAACAGAAGATAGGTCGGGATACGCGAGAAGAGACATAGAACACTCTCGACAATTTACTCCAAATCTGCGGGCACAGGCGGCTTGCTATTGTGGGGAGTACTGGTGATCACAGACATGTGTGGCCGATCGTCATAAGGAATGCAAAGTTGTATGGAATGCATGACCAACAACAAACTCATTTCAAGTTCCTTATGTCTGCCGCAAACTGAATCTCCATACTTACTCCATGACTGCTCTGCCACCCACGGAAAGTGGGATAATTCCTCTTCGAGTTCAATGCCTCCGTCTCGTCTTGACCACCTCATTTGACCCCGTTCAAAATGACTAATCTCAAGCCACTCTTAAAAAAGTTCACGAGAACTAGGTGCAATGAGTAGAATTCATGGGCTAATGATTTAATATGTGTCAAGACTCCCATTCCGCGGCCGCACTGTTCTTGATCTAGTGGATATGACCTCACCTCAGGAGGTCCAGAATGAACTAGAGCAAATCGGTGAATATGCACAGGAAGAATGGGTTCAGGAGTCAATCAATTCGAATGACCAGCTCTCTTTACATCAGGACGACCTGAGTCATTGAAGAACTACCACGAGTATAGATCACTTCAAGAAATATGGCAATACCAAACAATGATGAACATTCAGGTACTTCAAGAGGCTTGAACCTCTTTACTGCTCTAGTCTCATCATTTGCCGCTGAAGTTCTACACTTTGTGTTTTCCCACAATGACCCAAGTTGTTCCTGTCTTGAGCTTCTTTCGAGGTCCTCATTTTCCACTAACTACTTCTTTGTTTTTCCTTTAGTTCTACCGCGGCGTGTCGAAAGATAGCGACCGTGAGCTCGGCTACAGGGTTATAGAGGAGTCCAGGGACTGTAGTGTATGATCGTGCCTTGTACACTCAGATACTTCCTGGGCCCTGGAGTTCCTAAGCGGGACTGTGCCGTGTAATTTACCTACCTACCTACCTACCTCATACAAAGTTGTTCAAGAAGGGTGCTAGATACACCCCATTCAGGACTAATGTTCTGAGAATGTTTCGTACACACAACATTGTCAAAATAAAAAATGTCGAATCCCTCAAGCATTTTTCAATTCCGTATTTGAGGGATGTTGTATAAATGTTTAACTGGTATTTCTGGGACAGTTTGTCAACATTTTTCTTTAAAATGTCTGCGAAACCTTGGAAGAACACATATTAAATGTTTTGTCAAGGTTGCAAGAATGTCGACACTCGAGGTTTGAGAAACATAGTCCTCGAGTGGCGGTGTAGAGTGCTATGGCGGACCAAGGGAATGTGTCATCATTTCTGCATTTGGGAGCCTTACATAAGCGCCGCCCATATACGGACCATTGCCAGTCCCCATCAATGTTAGGTTCGGAACAAGCCTATCTCCGGTCCGGCGAGCCGGACAATGCCCACTACACGGCTGCACCACTGAATTGGAACTGCGTCAAGATTCAGAGTCTTGAGAAATTGATACGACAGTTTTGGAACAATCACAAACGGGGACCGGCGGAAATGTCTTAAGCCTCGAAATCTTGTGAATTCATTAAGACAGGTCGCACGACTTTCATAAGATTGATCGGCCACACGGGCTACATATCGGGGCAGGAATCAGCTGGCCCCTCATTAGGTGCGCTCAAAGTAGAATTCTGCGGCCGGTCGCAGACGCAGATGATCATGTGGCCAGTGACCGGCCGTCACTTATTTGTTCCATGACCGTTTCCGGCCTAATTGATCACTTCACGTACTTTTACATCGATAAGAGCCGCTCGAGCACGATAAAATCAGCAAAATAATCATGGACCTCCCAGCCATCTTTTCCCCCTCTTCTGCCTCGGAAATGGGACGGGAAACTGTCCATTCCCAAGTCTCGAGGTCCTATCTCAAACACATGATCCTTCGCAGCCGCAGCAGGGGTATCGTGGTGGGGGCCATCGCCTGGGATGTAATAGTCAAGGTACTGGTGCCCTCCACCAGCGCCCGCATCCTCTGGAGCACCCACACCACCCCCAGTGACGCGAAGACGCGCTGCCTTCTCCTTATAGACTTTGCAGAGACTACTGGTCGTTAGCATGCGTCAGAAAAGAACCAAAGAAAGTGTACTCCTCGGTCTTGCCCTTGACACGAGCCCCGAGAGTCTTGGAATGATCCTTGTACTCCTCCGGGAACATCTCCTGCGTGATCCGCTCATAGACGGTAATCTTACGGTCACCAGAGGTATTCTTGATTGAAGGGTGTCAGATTTTACGTAGGTAATAGGCAGTGGTGTACGCACATCCTTGGGGTCCTGTTTTCCGAAGAGAACAACGAAATTCTCCTTTTTTGAAGCTTCTCGAGGAGAATCCAAGTCAGAGCTCTCTCATCCGCGGCCCACGCGATTTGGGCGAGTTTCGGGAGATTTTTACGGCCAGACATGGATGGGCTAGTATTAAGTCGATATTAGGTGGTATAATGCCTGGGGGCGATGAAGAGACAAGAGACGAGAAATTTCCGATTCACAGAGGGCTTAGGCACACACGACTAAACATCTACCAACTGTGATGGCCGGTCACTGGCCACATGATCATCTGCGTCTGCGACCGGCCGCAGAATTCTACTTTGAGCGCACCTATTCTCCCCGGGCTATATACAGCTTAGAAACCATCGCAGAGCAGCAGAAATGATATATTGTAGTCATATATCTAAGACAGCTACTCCTCTAGCACACAATTGCTGTTGAAGCACTTGCGCGCACCACACTAGTGACCCTGCCACCTCAGTACACAGCTATCCCGGAGGTCAGTGGAATTCGGCCGGATTTGATGTCTGTCGGAATCCAGTGATTTTTCGTTTGGATTCCAGTGTGCCGACTTTTGAGGTCCTCTAAATATGCAGATTATCATAATCCAGTGTATTTGCAGCCAGATTTCCGTAATTCAGCCTTTGATGCTGCCGTCGCCTCTGGAAATCCTCTGGCAATCACTATGGAGCCGTAGCATGTTGAATTTCAACAATCATTAGGTTGATAAATGCACTTCAACCTATTGACGGGTGATGATAGGTTGATTTGAATCAACCTGCTTCATAGGATAATTATCAACATATTTGATTCAACCTACTCACGGTTTACCTTTACGCGGGCGGTTCCGAGGAATAGAATCAACCTATCGTTGCAATCAACCTAAGTCTGGTTGAAAATAATCCCTCCTACCTGAAAACACCCAAACCCATGGCAATTGCAGATAATGTGTAAAGTAGTTGTGTAGCATATACATTTGGACCTGGATAAGTAATACATGAGCGCACCTTAACGTTCAGCTTAAAGAGTAAGCGGGAGTTGTTGAAGTCGTTCAAACTCCGCTGCACGTGGCTGTATTGATCAACCAATCGGGAATCGTTGATGCTGATGCAAGTTGATCTTTCAGAAAGCGCTATCCCAGGACCCCTGATAATAGGTGAAAAGGCCTGATTTTTTTTGAGCCCAAATGTCAGGACAAATTTGGGAAATTTTGTCAGGAATACGACAGGCCTAATTTTTTTTTTCGCCACATGTCAGGAATGTAAAACAGGGCTAAAATCCGCCAAAATTGTCAGGATTTTCGCTACAGGCCTCAAAATCGCCTATTTTGTCAGGAATACGCTAAATTTTGCCGCCGCGGGCGCTACCAACGTCTCCAAGGGTTTCTACGCATGCTACGACTATCTAAAAGTCCTCGGTTGTGTCCTCCTCAGCATCAAGCTCCGCGGCTTTCTTGCGCGACTTGGATAACTTCACGGCAATGTTAATACTGTTGATCCCGGAGTTGAGGTCCTTGAATAGATTCGCGTCATCGGGGCTTAGCTCCAGACCCACCGCATTTACGTCTGGCTTCCCTGTGAGACGGCAGAGGAATGTGAACGGCGGCAGCTGGCGGAACTGGTGTGTATATAGAAATGATGTTGCCTGCGGAATTGCGCGGAATTGACGAGCGTGCGCGAGCTCAAAAACTTGTACCCCGATATAAGAGAATGCACTGATGTTGTGGTGCTGTGTGACTGCGCCGTGCTTCCCGTTCTTTCCGCCGCCCTTGGTGTAAAGAGTTTCGACTATGATAGTATATATAAGACTAAAGCGGTGGGAAGAAAAACACTTCAAAACTGACCTTTACCAACGCGCAGACCCAATTCCGTCCAAACGATCCCAAAATCACCCACAGCCAGTTGCGTGAAGTGTGTCAAACCAGCGTTTGTGACCAACGCTAAATGCCGAGCGGTAAGTTTCGCATCCTTGAATAATTTTGTACGACGTGTTGCAGCCTGTCCACCATATCAGTCCAGTGACTCGCGCAACGTGAGAGAAAAAGACCAACCCTGGTAGCGACGGCGGAAGCAGCTGCGGCTGCATTGGCAGCATTACCCGCAGTGGGCTTTGGGTCCGTTCCCCAACGGGCTTTGCGCTCGACCGCAGTTCCGACCGCCCGAGCTTGGTCTTCCTTCAAGAGCTCATGATACTTGCGAAGGATTTGGCGGCGTGTGGATTCTTCCGAAACTGGCAAAGATTCGTCGGGGTTGGTGTGTTTGATCCGAGCGCAGTTAGCTGCCTGGCGCGTTTGGTGCTCTTTGCGCTGACGGACCAGGGCTTTGAAATCCAGGTTCCCAAAAGCAGTATTTGTGCCGCGACCAAAGGGCTTTGAAGCTTCGGATGGAAGCTGAACAGGGGTAGTGCCGCGGCGACGGAAGCCAACGTTTCTTGGAGCGTGATGTGCTCGTCACCCAGGATTTCTTCTGCGAGGTCTTCGTCGGTCTCCTGGAACTCATGTCTGTTGTTAAACAGATCGTCAGCAAAGAATCAAAGCGCGGTTCGTTTTAACGTACACTCGCATGTGGTCGTCGACCGAAATAGCTATGGTCGCGAAGGCCAGCTTGGTGAATTCACGGTCTACCTGTGCACTGCGAACCGGCGCGTCCAAGCGCTCCTCCCCATCGATGAGGGCCTGAAGCTCCTCAGCTTCACAAGTCGAAGGTTCTTCATTGTCGAACTCCTCCTCGGAATCAACAGGCTCCTCGAGTTCATCCAGCGCTTCTGCTGCATCAGAGAACCAAGAACCGATACTCGGCAGCGGTGCAGGGACCTGGGTATACAACTGACCCGGGGTGACTCCAAGAAGAGCGACGAGGGACTCGCATTCGGTGGCGGCTTCCTCAGAGGCCTCTTTGATGTCATCGTCCGAAGGATATATTGCGAGTTTGGCGAGGTCCGCGCCCGTTGTGTCGAAATATGTGTGGTTGTACCCTTTTGCTGTTGACTTGGCATTGTTTGAGGCCTTGCCGGCCAGTACAGCCTCCCGCATAGTGACGCGGAGCTTTGGGGCCATGAATATGAACTCCAGGAAAGTAAAATCTTTGACGATCCGGCGGGAGAATCCGAAGGTGTGCTCGCACGGCTCGCTGGAGTGGAACCATGGAAGGAGGGGAATGGTGTCCGGAACGTGGTCCCTATGCACGATAACAAGGGAGATGATCCCCTCGATAAGGTACCGCGCGATGTCGACGGCCTCGCGAGACATGAAATACTGTTGCTGCTTGTAACCAGCAAGCTCAAGGTACTTCGCCCACGCATCCAGAAAGTAGCGTGCTCGGAGAGCCAGCTTGATTCGTTCGACGTGCGTGATTTCCCGGCTCTGGTATGCATCAACGAGCTCCCCAAAAATGAAGAGATATACAATCTCCCCAATATATTCCGGATGATTTTCCGACAGATACTCAAGTACCGCAGCACAAAAGAGTCGACAGGCAGCGGCGTCGTCCTGCCGATCGAGTCGTTGGACATCTCGGTGGTACAAAGGGGAGTCGGGACGCATTGCCATCTCGAATATGCGGCGGAAGACAGCGGTAAAGTTCCCGAACGTGAACAGCTTGGCCCCCGTGAATAGATTGTTCCGGAATGTCTTCAGTGCATGTTTCGAGTCTTGAAGCATGACCACCGGATAGCCGCGGAAGAATGCGATAGTGATTTCGAGGTCGGGGGCACTGGAAATGGGACTGCTGATTTTATAACGAAAGACTCGGTCCGCTTTTTCCACCAGTTTGCGCTGCAGCGACCGTTCGATCTCCGTGCCATCACAAGCGTAGGAGATGACCCGGATCTTACGGTCCAGGAGGCCGTAAAGGATCTTCTCGAGGGGGTGAAGCAACTCGTCCGCCGTCATGTCGTGGATGGGCTGGGCGGCCACAACAAGCGGTGTGATACCTGGGAGAGGGACAGTCAGGCACCAGACGCGAACCTGCACATTGCAAACCCGGGTGAGCATGCCTCAATATCGAGAAATCTTGAATCACTAACCTTGGTACCTCTCACGATTGTTGGATCCGCAAGGATCTTTTTCATTGCGGCAGAATCCACTACTCGAATCGGACCATCTACACCGCCCACCAAGAAATCCGCCTTCTGTATCTTATCATGGTACAGTCGTAACCCTGCAAAGAGTTTGGTGTCGTCACAGCTCAATGCGACGGGACCCTCGTATTTGAGCGCAGCAAGATGCTCTTGTACCAAGGTGAATGTCCGGTCGTCGATGACCATGGGGAAGCGTGGTTCTCGCGCTTCTTTCTCACTGTAATGACGATCCTGTAAGCAAAGTTACAGTGTCTAAATAAAATCAACGCACCGAAAGGTACGATGGCTGCGAAGGGGGATATGTTCGCGCAAAGCGTCCGCTGCCCGCGGGCTATGAATATTGATGATATGCGCCATTTCATCCCAAGCAGGTGCATATTTGAAGTTTTGCATGCCGACCCCGCGCTCGACCCGGTCGGCCTTTTGCACTACCGCCTCGACTAGGCCCGAAAACACTTTGTAGTCGGAATACTTTCCTTGCAGTGTACCTTGAGCGAATTTGATGCATGGCGTGTTCTTTGCATCCTAATTGAAACAGTTTAGTACTTGCAGTGAATGAGAAATGCGGAAACGATGTACAGCGGTCTCGATGATCTCCTTTAGTCCAACTGTACGCGCGTAAATGTGAGCGAGTTCCTGGTTTCTGTACTTGTCGTTGACGTAAAGGTAGTTTTCGTCAGCCGGAATGGGAAGCCGAATTGCCTGTTTGAATCTGGAATTGCCGAGGATGGAGGAGCACTCGCTGCAAGGGAGAACACGCGAACCATCGAGGCCACCTGCTAGAACTTGCTTCTTGCAATTGGTCGAAAACACGCGTTGTTTGGCATGGTCGTTGATCCACTGACGCTCGTGACGCTGGGTGTCAGCGACGACATCTTGTTCTTTCGCCTTCAAACCGCTGAAACGCGCCAGCCTTCCAAAAAGCTCCTTGGCGATAACAGTCAGAGAACGGGCGCCCCCGCCAGAAGCTCCGGTGCGCTTCAGATAAACCGGCAGTCGCGGGCAAGTGGCCGCAGTCAAGCCCGGGCAGGGTACGCTTAGCTTGGGTTTCCTCAGAGCACTGGAGGATTTCCCTTTCATCCATCCCATGCTCTGAAGCGTCGGCACCCCGCCCAATCCATCCCCAATCTTCATCTTCTTCCCAGGATGCAACGCGGTGCATGCTGTTTTAAAGTGCTGATTCCACCGTCCCGCCTCGTATACCTCTCCCATGGTCACCCAAGTCCCGCACAGTGAATGGCGAGCTTTCTTAACGTCTGTTGGGTGGAATTTGACGTGTGGATCTGCATTCTTCCCGTTCCCCTTCTTGCCCGTCCTGAGGGTTTCCTGCCATGCCGCATATCGTGTTTTGTCTGCGGTCGCAACGGTGAGCTCCCCCGATTTCAGAGCATCTCGAGTCTTCTGCGCTGAGGCGGCAGATTTACTCGTCCCCGTCCCATTTGCCTTTTTAGGCCGTACATCCATCATGTCCTTTCCATCGTCTTCATGGGGATCTTGTTCATCGGCGCTCTCGTCATCGGGAACAACATCCCCGTGGTCTCCGGCATACGACGATGTGTTTACAGAGGGTATGGCATCCGGCATCTCGATGTCCGCTGGCAGCGGGTCAGCAATCCCCGCCGTCGCTGGAGCCGGATTCATGAGATCTGCCAGTGTCGGTCTGCTCTGACGCGCAGGGATGTCCAGGGCGAATTCCGCGAGGTCAGGGAAGTTGTGATCACCCAACGCAACAGCGATGCTAACTTCTGCCGGGGTTTCTGCTGTGAGCTCTGGCTGTGGTTTGGAAAATACAACGATCTGAATGTACGTCAGAAGCAGATCCTATAAATTAAGGATGACTCACTTTTTTTTTGCGAATAGCGGCACTGCGCACGAGTCGTATAAAGCAAGTGGCTCGAGCGCCTGCAGCGTGTTTCTGCTCCCACAGCGCTTCTCCGAACACATTCATCGCAATTGTATTGCGGCAGACTACGCTGCAAGACGACGTGTCTTTTTGATCTCCATGCTCCAGACTATCGCCTTGGTACACAAAGTCCCGGCCGAACTGTTTTTTAAGCCAACGTTTCAAATCTTTGATAAATTTGGTGGGTGGTCGACTCGAGTTGACGCGGGAGTCACCTAAAATCGGTCAGTTTCTTACCGATAAATATGAATATCTGACGTACCGGTGCCAATCAGACCCTGCTTAAAATCTACAAGCCCCGCGATCCAATGATTGTTGTTGATATGAAGCGGAAAATATAGCTGCGCCACCCCGGTGCGTTTGATATGCTCTTCATATCGAGCGAGAAGAGGAGTATCCTCTCGTTTATATGTTTTTTTGTTCGCTCTATCCTTGACAGCATTTGAGAAAGCGAGAGGGGTGATGAGGACTTTGGCCGCCAGCTCAGGATCGGCTTCTACGCGCGCAGAGAGGTCGGCCATCATCATGTCGATGTGGTCGTCCGACAACCAGGCATGGCTCAGTATCAGCGCCAGATTGAAGGTCGTCCACCCGCTGCCAATTTTGTATCCCACCCTAACGTGTCCAGCAGGGAACTCGCCGTCATCAGGGCTTCCTCATCAACGCTGCCCAGATTGGGTTTCGACAGTTCCGACGTAATCCAGTCGCGACTCTTTCGCCACATCTTCTGATCATCGACGACCCGCAGCCATTCCTTCCACAAAGTCAAGGACCAAAACGGCAGTCTGTCGTGGCCGTCATTATATCGGTGATCCACGATGGACGTGCGGCCATCAAGCCACGCTTGACCGGCCTTCTTGGTGAGATCATCTAGAAATTGACGAGGCGGGATTGACCGGCTACGCAGGCAGTCCACCTCGGCGGTAGGCGCGTCCTTGCTAAACCAAGACTCGGGCGTGCTGAAGACCATTGCGGAAGATTTTTGAGGTAGGGCCAGTTCCAAAAATGCTGTAATTGGCAGGTTGGGCCCGGGAACCAGGCTCGCGTGGCTCTCTGGCATTTTTAGGAATTCGGCAAAAGCTGCGTGGACTTCGGGATGTGCATCTTCGGCAGGGAACTTCTTGTTTTTGCCAATCCAGAGGGCGGGATCAAACGGACGGAGCGGAGGGTCATGGATCTCGAAAACCTCGGGCGGCATTTGGGGGCGGGCAGGCGGCTGCGAGCGGGTCGGCGGCAAAAGTTGATGATAACCTCTGAAAATATTACGTGCATACAAAGTACAAATACGGGAAAAATGTCTTCTTGGCGGGATTGAACGAGGGAACAAAATATCATGACTGCAAAGCACAACAGATTATTTCAACTTAACCTCTCCGCCATGGTACCATGTCAGGACCTTCCCACAGGCCTTCTAGTATCCTCCTGAGATGTCAGGATTTGGGACCAGGCCATCTCGCCTCCAAGGTGTATTTTGTCAGGATTTTGACCAGGCCCGGACGCCAAAATCTTAAATTTTTGTCAGGATTCGCATCAGGCCTTCCCACCTATTATCAGGGGTCCTGCTATCCCCCCAACGATGGCGCGCAGTTTGATGGCCGTGATGTTGATCTCCCACGTCTCGATGTTGATCTCCCACGTCTCGCTTAGCACTTCAACACCGTCTACAAGTCCAGGACCCCTGATAATCCCTTTGGAGGCTAGATCCCGACCAGACCCGATCGGCCCATTTTTGTCCGAACAGATTTTGTCCGGATGGGCCAAATTTTTTCCGAACCGGTATGTACTAGCCTCCAAAAATCCGTTTTTTTTGCTCCGCACGTCGTATATGGCCTACAAGTGCCCCAAAAAAGCGTTTTTTACAATCTAAAGTGTATAAAGAACACCTGGTTCCGTGCCAAGAATTTATTCTGCCTCCTCACCAGAATCACCCTCTGCCGCCGCGGCGCCGCCGCCTTTTTGCCCTGCTTTCTAAATAGTGTCATAGCGGTATTGAATTGAGAAAGGGTCGTCCGCAATAAATTATTTTTCATTGTCGACCACGATGGTGGCCATGCTGACTCTGAGCGCCCGGCGAGTGCGAGAAGATGACGAGAAAAAGGTATTTATATTTATGTGGCTACGCCGTCTGAATGCAAATAAATCTGAAAAAGGAAGGCGATTGAAGGCAAAAAATTGCGCTTGCCTGGGCTCGAACGCGCAAAAAGACCGGAAAATATTACATGATAAGGAAAGCAAGTAACCACACCAAGTAGGCTACGAGGGTAACACAGATCCTGCGGGTGAAGGTGCCCAGGGCCCGAAGATTTTGTCCGAACTGGGACCTAGGCTGTCGTCGTCGGACCCCCCATTTTTGTCCGAAACGGACCTAGGTTTAAGGTCCAAATCGACGAAATTTTGTCCGAACCGGGATCTGGGATCCAAGGGTATTATCAGGGGTCCTACAAGTCCTCTCGCCAACCTCCCGCCCACTTCTTTGTCACCGTTGCGCCCGTCGACGTCGGCATCATTAATGCGAAGTTTTTTAAGCCTTAAAAATAAATTGAATTACATGATTTGTCTCAAGTTCAATAAGTCTCTCTTGCTGCCCCGTCAGCGTCGGGATCGTCGGCGGCATTGCCGATGGGGAGTTTGATAGAACGCTGTCACATCAGCTGCTTCGTGACTTGTCGCGCTTTTCTCTTCGGAATTCCCAGCATCAGCCTTTGACATCGCCGGCCTGTTTTAATTTTACCTCGACGCGTCTTGTAACTCCGCGATGGAAGGAACTCGAGAATGTGGCAAATGCCATAAACATAAAGCACTCACACCAGAAAATTGGAAGGTTCAATTCCGCGGAGGAGGGCTTCACGTCATGTCGAATTGTCGTGTCTGTTCAGAGCGTGACAGGGTTAGGAAGCAGCAGAAGCGAGATGGGAAGGATCCTGAGAAGGAGAATGTATCCGCGGACGCATCGACAAAGGACCCCGGTTTTTCCCACCAAAGGCCTGATCCCAATCCCGACAAATTTGGAGAAAATTTTGAGAATTGCCTGTGTCAAATCCCGACAAAATCATCCAAATTCGCTCCGAGCCTTGTGCCAGAATCCCGACAGATCCTCCGCCAGTCAGGTTGGCCTGTTCCTCATCCCGACAAAGTCGGTTTGGTGGAACGGTTGTCCGACATTTTCTTATCACTGCTTATCACTGTATGTTTTCACGACGTCTCGAGTTCGCTTTGCCACAATGGATTCTTTTTACGCTTTTTACCACTACCGTGACGCTGCTATTTGTATGTACATGCTATTTTCCGTGGGTGATCTGACAATTTTCGCGCTGCAAGATCACTACTCGGGTGCATCAAGAAGACCAGAAGCCATGCCACCTCCCGTGGTTGACATCACCGAAGACCCACCTCCATTCAATCCGGAACTCTTTATCGGGCTTCGTAAAAAATTCCCTTCGGGCGACGAATCCAGGACACGCAAGAAAAAAGGGGTGGAGGAGGAGGAGGATGCGGACGATACTACAGTTGGTTTTTGATAGTCTAATACATGTCTAATTAAATTTGTACCTCTCGCGCGACCTCTCCCGCGCCTCCTGACGGCCGGCGGCATCATTCAGCGATTTTTGGGCCTGTTCCGCGATTCCTGACAAATTTCAGCCAAATTTAGGCCTGTTCCACGTTTCCTGACAAAATTTGGAAATTTTTCCAAGACCTGTACCAATCCCGACAAAATCCCCAGAATCTGGGATCTGGCGTCCCGACAAACTGGCCCGGCATGGGAACAGGCCTTTGGTGGGAAAAACCAGGGTCCTGTCGACAAAGCCAGACGCGGACAACGCTTCCGAGTTCTTGGGAGTGGATCCCATATCCCTCGACGCGTTTCGTAACGCATTGGGGGCCGCCGGATCTGCATCTTAGCTTCCGTGTAAGGTAGCACCTCGACTGCTATGAGATAAACGAGCTGATCGAGGCGAGGATGAACAAAGTGGTGGAGGGTTTCGTGCTTGAGGTTGCGCCAAAAATTCTCCACAGACATTGTTGTGCGCCAGCACCCGATATATTTCGGCTCAGAGGAGCGCACCCAGAGCCTGAACTTCATGGGACAGTACCACGCAGTCCACATGTAGCCCCAGACCTCGTGCAGTCCCCGTTGAAAGCAGAATTGATACATCTCCCACACAGCATCATATCTGATCTTCTCGGAGCTGCGAGTGCTGCCTGCGCGATCGGGGAGCAAGGGGTGCTCGCAGAAATGGCGAACAAAGATGCGGAGAAGCTGCTTTCGATGGGGTGCCGGGCAGAACACGTAGGTTGCGGTAGTTGCAAAAGCAGTCTCGCCTGGCTCGAATATCGATGCAGGACCATCCCACCTGTCAACGGCATCGGGATCCTCGTCGAGGTCTTAACAGACACGACAATTCGACATGACGTGAAGCCCTCCTCCGCGGAATTGAGCCTTCCAATTTTCTGGCATGAGTGCTTTATGTTTATGGCATTTGCCACATTCTCGAGTTCCTTCCATCACGGAGTTACAAGACGCGTCGAGGTAAAATTAAAACTGGCCGGCGATGTCAAAGGCTGATGCTGGGAATTCCGAAGAGAAAAGCGCGACAAGTCACGAAGCAGCTGGTGTGACAGCGTGATATCAAACTCCCCATCGGCAATGCCGCCGATGATCCCGACGCTGACGGGGCAGCGAGAGAGACTTATTGAACTTAAGACAAATCATGTAATTCAATTTATTTTTAAGGCTTAAAAAACTTCGCATTAATGATGCCGACGATCCCGACGTCGACGGGCGCAACGGCGACGAAGAAGTCGGCGGGAGGTTGGCGAGAGGACTTGTAGACGGTGTTGAAGTGCTAAGCGAGACGTGGGAGATCAACATCACGGCCATCAAACTGCACGCCATCGTTGGGGGGATAGCACTTTCTTGATCTTTCACCTCGACCACCACCACGCCGTCCTCCTTCCGCCTCTGTCACTGTGTTGTTGTCCCTTCTTCCTGAACCTGCATCGGACGGCCTGCTGGACCTCTGGTATCAAGATCTCCCCGACTGCTAGGTTATCTCTCTGGATGGTCCTGGCTGACTGTTCCGGGTTCTACGCAGCATCCCCCTCGTTTTCGTGCTGCGTCGCATTTTGGTCGCATGTGACCCTCTCCCTCTTTCTGCGACCTGCAGGGCTCCTTTGCCATATAAAGCTGTAAGGCCGACGGCAGAGCCCGGTAACGAGTGAACCGACATATCAGACCAAAGCTTATCTTCGCAGCTGAAGAGAAGGAAATACTTACACACTTCATATTAATCACAAGGATCTCTACTCTGTGGACTGCACTGAGTACCGAGGAATTAAGCACATAAGCACAACAAGCAGAATTGCTCTGCAAAAGACTTACTCTCACCATAATCCACAGAGGATTCACTTCGAACCCTGATGCTACAATATCTTCAATGGAAGAAATCCATTTTGAATACACTTATACATCCAGGAACGTGAGTCAAGCAAGAAACATGGCTGGCAATTATCATGTTTCATCGTGCAGGAGGCAAAGCCCATCCGAACTGTATTGAAGGTCAACATGGTTGCGAAGTGGCCCTGCAGGTCACCAATTCCATTGGCGCACCTTTTAATCATTGATTTTTCGACCTTTGTCTCTCCACCTTCACTCCGACATGTAACCGCACTCGGTTGATATCCGGACTTGTACTTAGCCTGTATCTCTTCCTGTGGACCACTAGTCCACCTCGTCTCAGACAGGCAAGCGGCGAGGATGTGCAGATCGGAGGATTTGCAGGTCGTGGTGCTTGGAAGGAGACAAAGACAGGAAAATCCCAGCCAACAGACATGTGTTGACAGGACCCCGGAATACCCCCTTGGAGGTTAGGTCCCGACTGACCCAAATTGCCCGTTTTTTTGCCAGGAAGATTTCTGCAAGATGGGGCAGTTTTTGTCCAGACTGGACCTAGCCGAGCCATCCAAAACGGGGTAATCTTCTGTTCCCACGACCCTCAAAATGCAAAATCTCCTCAAACATACCCATTTGTGCCGTTGAAGCGAAATGCGAGTGAGTTGGACACATTCTGGATGGCCCGAAGTCGTTTTTAACCCAAAAATTTTCGCTAAATATGGACTCAAATTTATTCAGCAAAGTGCCCCGTCATGACGGCCGTAACGGGTGCAACGGACGGGAGCCCAGGTCTGATAAAGTTTTCTATTATCCGCTGTGAGTAATTTTGTCTTGAAAAAGTTTCATTTGACTCAATGTTTGTTCCAGCTGCGATATGCCCAAGGACAAGCTCGTTCGGCTCTGCCACGACTACGGTCTGGTCGCCTCAGAAGAGGAGCACAAGCAAGAAATGGCCGATCGTTTAGTTCAATACGCCAACACCTGGCATACTGACTCCGTACTATTTGGAACCACCTTTGATTTGAGCACGCGCATGCCCCTCGGCTCCACCACCTTCCATCTCCTCCTCCAACGGCCTTGCTCTATCAGATGCCGCAGCATCCGCCGCAGAGCACGTCTTCGGGGCCCGAGACCCACTGGAGGTGTTCGCGACAACAGCTCCTCCGGCTCCCTCAATCATATCGACTGCGGAGGCGTTCGCGCCCTTTCCGGTGCCTCCCAACGTCGACCATCTAGCACCATACAGCTGGTGTTCACAAGTCCCGATGGATGCCGAAAGGCGCCGCCTTGCGAGGGACACAATGTACACCTCCCCTCTGCCGTCCATGGAATTGGAATTGGGATTGGGTTGGAAGTTGGGTGATTGGATCGGGGAGATGTGATTGGGCAGTCTGCAAGATTGGGCGGACTTGAATTCTTGAACATTGGGTTTGAATTGATGTATGTATATAGAATCTCATGTGTATATAGAATCCCGTTTGGCAATGTAGATATTGTTGTACTCGTCGCCGATGTCGCCGAAATAGACCGTTTTCCCTCCAGGCGCACTACATAGTAGGTATCAGCGACTTGAGAGGTTACGAAGAGTGCATGAGAATCGCGCTCGCTGAAATGTGCATTTAGACAAAATCGAGTTGGAGATGTAAGAGACCGACATTGATGCAGATGGATAGTCGATAAGATAGCCTGCCCATGGTTGGCGAGTTTGTGCATCAGCTGGCAGATAGACCAGGCCGTCTGCGAATCCAGTCCTACACGCAACGGCTTAACGCGCGATCGGAAAAACAACTGGGATATTGCTCACCACTGGTAGATTCATCGAAGAACACGAGGAATTCCGGCTTGGCAACAAGCTCTACCGCAATGGTGAGCCGCTTGCGCTGCTCGACGTTGAGCCCCTCACCAGGCACACCGGCGACGGACGACGGACGACTTCATTTCCAGCAGGGCAAGCACCTCCTCGACGTACGCCAGCTTGTCCTTGTGCTGGCGGAGGAGCGCGCTGAAGATGAGCGACTCGCGCACCGTCGCTATCGCCAGGTGGAGATCCTGCTGCTGCACGTACTCGGTCCTCCGCTGGAACGACTGGCCACCGGTGAGCTTGGCTTTGGAGAGCTGGCTGTTGTGAGACTGGCAGGAGAGGTATAGTCCGAGGACAATTGAAAGGGGGGAGAGGTAGTTACTCTGGGTGATGAAAAACGGGAGCGCACAGGTGTACTCATGGCGAAGCTGTTTGATAAATGAGCTGGAGAATCGACGCAAGTCGATGGCATTTCTGACTTTTGGGTGCTTCCGTGGCCTCCATTTGAGAAGGCCGAATTTGGGTAGACCAATGAGCTGTTTGCCGTGAAGGTCTCGACAGTCCTTGTTGGTCCAAAAGCACACGCCGCGCGAGCACGCCGAGGTTGAACTGAGGAACACGGAGCCGACTGTAGACGGATAGGTGGCTGTGTCTGGATACGGTCAAAACAGATGTGCGCACCGAGGATGTCCCGCAAGACGAACCTTCTGAAGTCCGTCCCGGCGAGCGGTTGTCTAAACCAAATTGGCACCAATCTTCGAGCCCTGATAATCTGCACACCACCGCGCGCCTCATCGCGCTCCAGGTCGTGTACGGTCTGTTCCATATCAGCTACATAGAAAGACAGAAGAGTAGGGAATACACATTGTGCGCTTGTACTGCAGCATGCACTCCTTGTGACCCGGACCGATTCCGCGTCCTCGAGATTCTAGGCGACGAGCGCTCCCTGAGCGCGACCCTCGGCGCGAACTTCCAGCTAGCCTTCACCCATGATTGTAGAGAATAGCGATTCGACCAAATTAGACCAGATTAGACTAGATTAGATTAGACTAGTGAATAGATTAAATCGATCAAATAAATGCAACTTGCGGCAAAATTTGTTGAAACAAATATCAACTGCCCGCATAGATTGATCTACAACAGTGCATACATTGCTTTAGAATCCTTCTAACCAATAAGAATATAACAAACCTACTAAGGCTCTTACAGCGCTTTCGGAATACCTTGACATGCGCCGTTTTTGGAATTTTTTTAAAATAAATCCTCACGTGCCCCGCCGACCAAGCACGCAACAACACACCTGCTGGCAACTCGTTTTTTCCTTGTCTTTTTATCGTCGTTGTAGCTTGAGCCTCTCACTTCCTATACTACGATGTTGCCTGGTTATACCCCAGAAGAATACAGTGATCCTCCCCCTACTTATGAAGTAGATGGTTCGGTCCCTTTCAACGCAGACTTCTGGCAGTTTCCCAGCCCGCAGCCGGACGGCGGTTCAGTGTATGCTCCCTCAGGTTCCCCCACAGAGTCCTTGGATAGGACGGAAATAGAAGCCTTTGGTTTGCCTTTTTTTTTTTTTTTTTTTTTTTTTTTTTGGAGCGTTTGGGATAATGAAATTCAGTCTGCAGAAGCATTCAAAAAGTCATCCGCTGGGTCTACTAGAAAGTTCTAGTTAATGCCGGGAAAGTTGTCCAGGGAGGAAATGCCATTACGCACAATTACCAGAGTGTGGGACTCCAGCCTAGTAAATTTATCCTATCCCATTTCTTGAGTCATTCAATTTCAATGGCTGTATACCCACTAAAACCCCCACTGTGTAAGTCCAATCGTCCGGCAGAGCAGCTTCATTCATTAGTAGACCACTCCATGTTCTTAGGACAAGATCTTTTTTCAGCGCAAGATTACCAAATTTCATTTTATTGGTGAGGATTCGATCTCGTCCCAGTGCTGAATTCACGGATTTCAGCCATCTGTTGTGAATCTCAATGTCTGTAATGCTACGGTGTGGGTTCTTCAGAACCTTATCGTTCCGGATGTTCCAGATCGTGTGCCAGGCCGTAGATACCAGAATGGCGTGTTTGAATTTAACAAGGTTACAACCGAGGACAAGGCCCCAGCTGAGGGAGGGCCACATGGGGTATTTCTTGGCCCAGAGTTTCTTGGTCAGTCCCCAAATTAATTTTGCGCCCGATGCATCACACTCCATTGCTATGTGCTCAAGGTTTTCGGGGATGCCACATGTGTGACAAACAGAAAATTCTTCAAGATTATTCATGTGTGTCCAAAAGTCACCGACTCTGAAAATGTTGTGAATCGACTTCCAGAATAATTCACGGTGGGTTCGTCTCAAATTTGTGGAACGTATAGAGTTCCAAATCATTTCGTCTGTTGGAGTGTACTCAGAAATTTCATATATGGAGCATCGGATGCGGTCTAGGTTAATGAAAGTTGCCTTTCTAAAAGGTTCAGAGTGGTTGCCTTTGATAATTTTTGTAAAGATCCGTTGTGAGCCTTGTGAGATTAGAATTCCAGGACAGCTGAACATTAAATCTATTTGGGTATCAACCTCGAGTGGAGGGCATATATCAGTGTCCAAATTTAAGGTGACAGGAAAAGTGTCTGTTGTTTGCTTGAACTGTGTTCGTGCAACCCGCTCGTTCAGCACTGCAAAAACCGCTTTAAAGAGGGGGAAATTAGGGTCTAACATGTTATTTTCAGATTTTGTTCGCTCCTTAATCAGTGTTTTGAGCAAAAAGTCAGATGGGGAGCATAGCAGTAATGGGGCATTATTTGGAATTTTCTGGAACAAGGAGAGTGCAGCTCCCAATATTCCGGATTTAAAGTTCATTTTTATCGTTGGGTTGTCAAATGTGAGATGTACAGTTGTGTCTTCCTCGAAGTCATCTGAAACAATTTTGAATCTTGCCATAATTTGAGGGTCATACTGACCAGCCCGCATGACCTTGATATGCACAAAAGCGGTTGTTAAATTTGGGGGTGGTTCAAATTGGCCTTGTCGTCTTGCAGCAATATCATGCATTGAATCGTCCCCAGCAAAGATGCGGAAGCCATTTTCGGCACTAGACACTCTGAAGTTCGGATCGTAGGTCATTGGTTGATCAATTTCAACTTGTTGCAGATTTGCATCCAATTCCACAGCTGTCAGTTTTATATCATCACAAAGGTCAGTCATAGGAGCCAGTGGATTCCACTTTGGCATAATACAGTCTATCAATATCTGCGCAGTGTCAATGCATTTGCCTGGATGTTCGCAACCAAGTTCATTTCGATCCCTATTACAAGGTGGACATCCACAATTTTTCCGTCCAATCCCACTAGGGCTTATAGTGTGTGGCCGCCTAGGCACCGTAGTTTTTCTGTTTGCAATTAGCAATGCATCCCGAAGCGTGCGAACTCCGTGAATATTTCGGAGGCAGGTTGCAGCACCACGAAGGCAGGCATTTCTGTAAGTTGGATCCCGTACAGCAGGGTGTTTCCATATCGGCATGTCGAGTTGCACTTCACGGTCAATCGAGAGTGCTGTAAATTTCAGGTTGAATTCCTGAGCTGCAGAGATCATGTGCTTGAGGTCGTCAGGAAATTTGTTTGATCTAGGTATCGGGAAATGTATATCATTCACAAAAATGTTCATGATTTGACCGGGCCTAATGTTTAGGTAGCTAGTCTCCAAGTATTTTCGGAGTATGTAGTCAACAAAATAGCACCACAGTGCTCGATCCTCTCCTTGCACAAGGTAGCATTGAAGATTCCAAAGATCAATGGCTTTGTTACGAGAGGCGATGTCCAAAATTGCTTTGCCTCCTCGATTGACTGGTAGGATCATTGCTTCCAGTGAAACTCTGGCTGTTTTTCCTTCCCATAGGAAGGAGCGTATCAATTTTTCAAGTGTGTCCTCAATGTCTTTCGGCATTCCTTGGATCTGGTGAGATATTGTGTTCGACCTCCAATCACCATACTGATGATGTGGCGCTTCCCTTCTAGAGAAGGGTTTGTTGCTTGTCAACGCATGAGGTCTGCATTAATTTTTTCGAGGACTAAAGGCCATGGTGTGGTATAAGGGATGTCATTTCCGATCCAAGCACCTAACATCCGGCAGCTTTCGCCATCAGGTACAATTCTAACAGTTCGGTCAATGTCGCCGATCAGGGACTGATTGTTAATTCGTCTTTCTGTGATGACTTTCTGGCGATAGGAAGCCCTCCCAAAGGGGAGAAGCACAGTTTATGTTCGTTGAATTTTGCGGTAGAGGCACCACACCAGAGGCGTAGAATACCCCACAGAGTCTTCATGGAGTCAGTGGATTTCAAGTAGATTGTTGTGTCATCAGCAAAAAGTGAGACCACGAGATTTTTATTTGTTCCAGGAATAATGTGTTGCATGCGGGTGCTCTGTCAACTGTCATGTGTGTTTATGATCTACAGGCCATCATATCGCTTCGGCTGTGACACACGACAAGAATCCTGTTCTTTCTCGGCCACGCGGTAGGCCTCCTAAACCGAAGGAGCCGGCACCCGCAGGCGACACTCCAGCCGAATTCGAGCTGTTGATTTGGGTCTTACAGCCCGATAAAGTTGCTCGTACCGTGCAGCGCAAGTCGAAAACCACGAAGGTGGATTCGTTGAAATTCGGACCGCTAGCTCTTCAGGTTTGTGTTACCTGGGATTCTTTTCTTGAATCGGTGGCTATTGAAATCGAGGCACCGGCGGGTACTGAATCATTGTTGGTGTCATCTTTTGAATGGCATTTCTCGAAGCCGAAGCCCACGAACGCTTCTTGGGTTTCGTTGAAGACAGCTAAAACCTTCACTTCTATGATCAACCAAATCCTTGCTAAACTGAAGAAGGATCCTTCGACGTACATCATTTTGAAGATGCAACCACCCACGCCCCGCGGGCAACTGTGGTACGTGATTTTGTGCTTCATCAGTATGCCGTACTAATTATGCGGGATTCCTATCAGCCCTGGGGTGTTACCGTAGATAAAATCCTGGGAATTCCTGTGGACGAAGATGTACTTTCTGATGATGGCGGCGGACCAATGCAGAAGAAGGTGAGCTCCTTCTTTTGTTCATTGGATAGTTATACTGAGCCGTCTGGAAATACAGGCTCGTTTCGACGATGAACTTGAAGAATTAGTTGAAGAGATTCGTAACATGTACCCACCTGGAACGTGAAAATTACATTGGCTCATGAAAGGTGTCAGGGGAGGCGTAAGTACTTAAGCCACATCCCGTGATTGATGCGACTGATCGCAGTTGTGATCCGTCCGCGAATCGGTCCGTAACCACGTCTTATGGCATAAGTCACGCGTGATTTTGAAACGCGACGCGTATCTCTCTGAGCTTTCATGGCACCTCGAAGTCACCGCAAAACTGGTCCACCCAGGAACCCCAAGAAGCCAAAGGATCCTAAAAAACCAAAAGGAACTCACGGTGGTGCTCGGGAGGGAGCGGGAAGACCTCCTAATGAAGCAAAATTGCAAATTCTCGGCCGTTCACCTACGCCGCTGCTACAGGAACGCGCTCGGGCATCCACCTCCCATACCAGTGGCTCTCGGCGGCCCATTGCCCCATTTTTTCTTCCTCGTAACACCCATGCTGCTGTTCCTCGAGGCAACCCCGCCACTGCTTCTGCCTCAGCTGGGAGATCAACTTGGTCCGCTCTCGGGCCTTCGCGTGCTCAGGCAGCACCCATATCCGCTTCGACGATTCCTGGTATTTCAATTCAATTTTAATGTGATGCATGAGTATCAATTTACACACAAACAGTCACCTGTCCACCACCGATTTCCGTAGGTGATCTTGCACAGCTCAATGAAGAGCTGGCGTACATCGACGAAAACGATGAGCATGCGGATATTGCTGCAGGAGATTGCATCATCGACGAAAGTCTCATAGAAGATCCCCCGGAGAATGGCGAGGAAAATCTAGATACAGAGGAGGCTGCATTTTGCGATCAAGAGTCCGCAATCTCAAAGCAATTGAGCGACGCGAAGAAGAGACTCACTGATGAAATTAAAGCTCATGGACAACCCCTCTGTTATCAACGGGGTGATTTTTATGATAGGCCCCCGCATCCTGTCTTCGCCCTTGGCCGCGGCCTTGATCCAACTGCCGTATATCACCGCAAAATATTTGTGTGGTTGCCGAACTTCCTTCCCGGCCATCCTGAACGCTTCAAGTGTACTTGTGGTAAGCCTTTATCTCGCAAAGGTCTGTCCCATGTTCCAGTCGCACACCTGTTTTAATTATTTTTTTCGCCAAGGCTTCAATGACAATCCTATCGCTCGCCGAGTTCGTTCAATGCCAGCTGATTTTTTCCTTCTCACAAATCGGTTTATTTGCGATGACCGACGGAAAGATTCACCGGGATGTGGAACCAACCACCAGGGTACCGATCCCCATATTATTGCGCAGCTTCCGCGGTTTGTACAGGTGGCATTCCCAGGTATCTGTCTTTCCAAAATACATCTATCGAGTCGCTCACATTTATGCAGCATATATATCCGCACGCGGTGCCATTTCAAAGCTCATGATGGCGCAAATGTCAAATACATTTGCCGCACGCTTCGGTCCTGCTCCGTTTTCTGAACTAGTTTCCGAGATCCAGCACCGATATCATGCAGACGGGGAGCTGATGTACCTTTCTGCCGCAGATTTCTATGGCCGGACCAACGTTCAGTCATTTTCTGCATTTGATGACCCACAAGGATATGCAGGGTCTCCACCGTCTGTCCCTTATCTGAAGGCACTCTTCACAGATAATGTTTCTGCGTATCGCATCTTCATCGAACGATTTATTGCATCATTGCCATTGACCGTGGCGGCAGGGGACCATACATTCCAGGTTAGTGTCAACTTACAAATATCGTAAATGACGGCCTGACCCTCATTTTATTTTAGCTCCTCAAGTACATGGGGGACTTGAAGGGGGAACAGATCTTCATCGCTGCATATACTCTGCTTAACGAGTTCGAAGAGGTCCGAGCGCACTCCTTAACTCAAACCAAGTCGTTGGCATTTGTTAAAGAATTGTTCGAGAGAATTCAGGAAGGGTTAAAGAATGCGAACCATCCGCCAACCGAGATATTTTACACAGATTCACCACAACGTGAGCAGTTCATTCTTCCGTGGTGAAAAGTCTGATGTTTTTCAGTGGAGCGGTCCTTTCACGAGTCTATCAACAGCTCGTTGATCAAGGACGTTGAGCCGATTACCGAGTGGACAGACCTTCCCACCTTTGAACCAAGTTCTGGAATCCCAACCACCATCGTCTCTGATTCAATGGAGATTGAGGACGAAGCAAATGATATTCTCGTGGATATTGTTACTCCAACCACACCGCTTTCTTTGGTCGCGCTTGCAATCAAGACACAACAACGCAAAGACGGGCCGCCTCGTCTGGAGATTATCCAACTCCGGACGCAGGATAAGATTGTCGTCTTCGAGGTATAGATTTACATACATACTCTATTCAAGTACATTGATTGATTCGATATGTAGGTTGCAGCTCTGACTTCGCGGAGCGAGATTCTTCCTTCTTTGCGGGCAATTCTCACCAACCCCACAATTATCAAGATCGGACATTCGATACGCGAGAACCTCCAGATAATTTCGGATGCATTCTCACTCCCCGAAATCGCGACACTCGCAAAGGCAAAAAATGCGCCCATACTCGACTTGGGAAAATATGCCAAATTGAAAGCGGTGGTCGATGATCCATCAGTTTCACTTTCTGCACTTTCGGGTCTAGTTCTTCGAAAGTCCTTTTCATTTCCCTACCATCTTTCGTATCCTTGGTCCTTAACGCCCGCGGAGCAAAATACCTTGCTGTTTCGGGAGATCGACTGCCAGTGGCAAATTTATCTTGCGCTCAGTCATCTTGATTCTCTCGGGTTACCGTTACAGCCCACCCAATCGGTGACTCACGGGCAGCGTGTAACACTCATCCAGGCTTGCAAGCCGGTGGCGGAAGGCTCAATTGTTGGTCACCATCCGGGCTACCTCGACGCGATTATGGATGAGCACGGACTCACAAAGCGAATTAATGTGAGCGCGTCACGTTCTCTCATTGAGATTTCGAAGGTTGGTTCTCTTCAACTCCTTGTGTTGATATTTCTTACGGCGTCCCGTAGGTTCTAGTTCCAGGCTCACTTCACAAATTGCACAATCAAACACTCGAATGGATCTTTGCGCATGGCGGACAAGCGGTTGTAAGCACCTCACAGCTTATTTCTCGCGGCGAAACCGCTCCAGTGCCGGCTCGCATTGTTTCCCGTGTATTTTCTGTGCCCGCTCCGCCCGACAACTCCCAACATATCCCAGAGTTTACCCCTTCAATTTCTCCTTCCATCGAGTTCGAAAATTTGACCGAGAAGGACATGGAGGATACATTCGCATGCGAGGATTCAGACCAAGATGACAATGATTTTGACTTTGACTTTGATGAAGACACCGAGTTCGAGGGCAATCCGGTATTTAACACTGCTTCCAGGTGTTACATTTTTAACAGTTTAACCAGGACAACGAGATGCCTGGAATTGATAGCAGCTTTTTCAACAATACATTCTTTGATGACAGCGTCAACGAGGTGCGCAACATGGTGTTATTTTCGATCCAGATTCATTATATATTATAGGATACTTCCGTGGCTGCACTGATGGAAGGCATCGAGCGTACCTTTACCCTCATGCAGCAGTCGGAGAAGCTTCCCAGTCGTGTTCTCGATGACGCGTTCCATTACATGGACCGACTGCTCCGCCTCTTGTCAAAAAAACATTCGGCATTCAAAGCATTTGCCCACGACTTCAGCGAGGCCATCTTTGTCCGGGATCATTCGGACGAATGTGCTGTCCGAGCTGTCATCGAGAAGAACGGAGGTGACTGGGAGTATTACAAGCGCGCAAAGTCTTCGACTCTTAACCGCCGTATCCGCCGCTATATTCCGGAACGCACCGTGCTATTGGGCCGACTCGATAAATTGTTCAACGCATACCAGGACATCCAGTGCTCAACGAAGAAAGCAACGGCCCCTTCTTCTCAGATGAAGCCAAAGAAATGGTCCAACATCTCCTTCAAACCGCGCGAGAGGGGTACCTCTCGGATCCTCCTGGTATCCCCCTTTACTATCTAATGGGAAAGGACCGTGATGGGCTCAACGTCTACCGCACCCGCACCGTGCGAGGAACGAACTCGCTCGAGGGTGGATTCCATATGGTCGTTCGTCGCATTTTTGGCTCCCTGCGAGCTTCTCCAGAATTGGCAGAGTGCATTTTAATTAACTGGATTTTGCGTCGAAACATGAGGGTATTCTGTTCATTTTTTTCGATCCTGTTCAGTCTTCTGACGCTTGCCAGGTCGGGTTTCATAACCGCACGGGCAAAAAGTATCGCGGCCATTATGCACTTTGGATCAGGGACGAGATCGTCGAACTTGCTATTGAAGTCGGCTGCAAGCCCTCCTTCCCTCTTCCCCGTGTGCTCCCGACTCGGATCGCCACTTCCGAAACCATTGGCATCCTCCCTATCGCCAAATCACTTGCTGAAAATTTCAAAATCACTACACTTCCTCGCCCACACATCACTGGTCTACCTCACCATCGTGATACACCAGTGCATGTCATGACGCGCCTCTGTACCAAGTCCATAAACCGGTACCGCTACCTCCAACTTCATCAGCGGACTCTTGCGGCGGTGGTTCCAGTGCATACGCACCAGGAATACATCACTTTCAAGGCACATATTAACCACGCAAAATTCAGAAAGGGTGCCAAGGTTTATCCACCCCACGAGCACTGGAAGAACATCGACTTCCTCAAGCTTGCACAATTTTGGAACGAACTCGTGGACGCCCAATCACGCTCAGTAACCGACTCCAACCTCCGAATTTACTACAAACTACCTCAACAACTTGAAGCGCACCATAAAAAGACCATTCTCTGGAAATCGGAACGTTCCACACTGTCCACCGGTATCAATTTCACTGCGCGGAAGCCGCTTCTCGACATTCTCAATTCGGACGATAATTATACTAATGCTCTACCTGCGATTCCGTTACCCGAAGCTGTTCCCGACGGCGAAGTGGACCTCTCTATTGCAGGTTTGACTCGTCTTCTTTTCTTCCAAAATCTGCGCTGATTTTATCTGTCGCAGGCGACAATGTTCCAACTTCTTTCAATCCGATGGCCGAGGAAGAAGATGGAGAAGATGTTGGTGACTCCCAGATCCCTGAATTGGAATCTGGCGAGTCGTCCATGCAGAGCGATGAGGTAAACGAGACTGCGGAGTCAATGTTGCCCTCTGTGCAATTTACTCCACAGCCGGCCCCACAGCCTGCGCAGTTGGCTGCACCTCAATTCATCCGGCCTGTCGTCGTGCAACAGACATTGCTGCCTGGTGCCTCCACACCTACACCAGGTCCTGCAACTCAGAAGGCAAAAGTAACGAGACGCTGTGCCCTGTGTGTGGAGGCTGTTTGTCCGAAGCGGCACAACTGTCGGGGTTCGGGCGGCAAAAAGTGGTGTATATGCGGGCATCCCCCTTTGAAGAAGAACCGGGCACGCGAGAGGGAGGAACGCACTTTGCAACGGGAGAATGCAGCGCAGACCCGCGGAAGCTGATCGTGTTCACGCTAGTAGTTTCAGAGCAATTTATTTACTTCATATTGTACCTGGTTTTGAAGCTCAGACGGCGAACTAAGCGGGCGGGAGCGAGTGCGATAGAAAAGCGGTGCCTTCCATACAAGTACAGAAATAGAGAGCACCAGAGAGCGCAGAAATCGAGAAGCGACGAGACAGCGCTTGTTGCGGCAACAGCGGGCTGAAACAGGCGCCCGCTGACAACACAAACATCTTGAATTTGATTGGCTGAGATTTAGGCCATCCGGGCCGGTGGCACTTAGTACTTGAATTCTCGGAACAATCCACGCGGAGCCGAGATTCAAGTTAATTCAAGTTTTGTGATTTGTCTAGGGCAGACTACGGGACGGTTGGGACTCCGATTTCGCGGTCAGGTGAGCTCTTTGATTTTCTGATACTCCCTCCCTTTTTCTCTCATTTTTCGCTTTTTTTGCAACTTGAAAAACTTGAATTTCACGTTCTCTCCCCAGACATAGTACATAAGCCTATACATTTAGCATATGTATGCAATATGTTCATTTACTCACACTACCGTTTGTGTCCTGTTAGGCGCTGTATTCGCCACGAAATCGAGTGAGCGGTTTGAGAATTTTGGCGGGCGATCAGTTGTTTGCATCTGTTATGATCGAAACCTTTCTCTTCCTGCCTCCTCGTTCCTCACCTCAGCACCGGCACTCTGTCCATCCTACTCGCTAACCTGGCACATTGGTGGTACTACTAAACATGCCTGTCCGATTCTCCACCTTCCCGCCTCCTGCCGTGCCTCATGTCCTGCGCAGGAATGCTTTACTTAGTGATGTGCTTGGCTTGGCTTCAAGCCAACAAGCCACGAAGCCAAGCCCTTGGCTTCACAAGCCAAGCCAAGCCAAACCGTTGGCTTCGCGGGGGCTTTGGCTTTGGCTTGGGATGTCTGCAGCCAAAGCCAAGGGCTTAGGCCTTGGCTTCGGCCCGCCAGAAAATGGTCGTCCAAGTGGACAATTTGGGTGCACAATAGGGAGTGAATACCAATGTTGAACTTCGTTACCTCACCCAAATTTAGAATCGGTTCTATCCGGTCGGTCACGGTCAATCATCTTCGGCTTTGATGCCTTGCCGAGACGGCTTGCATGTATCTCACGGTTGTCGTGTCGTGCTCAACGACTTTCTCGACTCGCTCTCAACGCTCCAGTGCCAAATGATGCCCAGAAACATCGTGCACTCATTAATCCTTGCTCTAGGGTTGGTCCCCAGCCACCATTAAAGATTGCTGCGGTACCCGGGGACAGGGGAAAAAATATCCCCCAAGCCCTGGCTTGAGCCAAAGCCAAGCCAAGCCAAGCCCTCCGGACGGCTTTGGCTTTGGCTTCAAGAATGTGAAGCCAAAGCCAGACGAAGCCAAGCCAAAGCCGGGGCTTCAAAGCCAAGCCAAGCCAAGCACATCACTAGCTTTACTGGCGCACCACCTCAGCCTGGCAGGCTCCTGCGCGGCCCTGTGGCCTCTCAGTGGCCAATTTTGACACAGCTGCCCTCGGAAACTCAAGGGAACCCTCTGTCGCCACCCACGCCGCCGTTGCTGCCCAATTGCGGCACGGTACGGCCGCTCTTGGAACCCGCCGCTTGTGTCACCTGTTTGGCAGTGTACAGGCCTCATTCGGCATCCCTGGTGGCCCACGTGGTGAGTACGCATCCACACTCGCTGGTCACCCCATTACCACGCCGCTGCTCAATCGCGCCGCATTTTCGGTCCGCTCGTTTGGGTACTCCCCTGCGCGGCCCGCCGCCAAATCGCGCCGCATGCATGTGTTCTTTGTTCCGAAGTTTTCGGGGCCCCCTCCCCCCACCACCTCTCACCCCGACGCGCCGCCCTTGCGCCTCCTCCACTGCTGCTTACCATTCTGCCCTACCACACCCTTGGGCCGCTCCTTACTCTCCTACTCCCCGTTTGCCTCAACTTCGTCCACCACACTTGATTCCTCCACCATCTCCCTGGCGCTCTCCATGTTGGTATCCTCTGGTCCCACTATATGGCCGGTTTTTACATCCTGCCCGTTGCTATTTGCCCACACTCGACGGCCTCATTCGACGTTCACAATGCCGGCCCGGTGTATGTTCTCTACATCGCCATCCCTCTGTAGCCTGGGAACACGACAGCTTGGCAGTTGGTGTCCTAAACGCCACTTCTGCACCATTCCTGAGAGTCCTCCCCTGCTCGTGCCGCCCCGCTTCTCCGCGCACCGCACTCCCCCGTTCTGGTCCCAGCATGTACGACATACATGTAGCTGTTTCAACCCACATTTGTGGCAATTCCAGCGTAGCAAATTCTTCATCTCGAGTTCTTTTCGTTCAATGGGGACTGTCACGAATTTTGTATTCGACAGACCCCTCCATGACGCGTGACAACGACCAGGGGAGTGCGTGACGCATGGCCGTCGAATTGATCGAAATAGTACAGTCCGCGCGCATGCTCACTTCGGAGGAGGACGGGCACTCGCGGCTGAGAAAGGAAGGGCGCAGTTGGAGAAGAAGAACAAGGATGAAGAGAACCGCACCCAGCGACTCCTGGCAGATGCGGAGGTGATCAACCGCCGCATTGAGCTGGGAAGGGAAGGGATGGAGTTTACCGGGAAGATCAAGATGCTGAAGGCTCCCCAGCTGAAAGATCTTGCCTGGTCGCTCGAGCTGGATGAGGTGGGGACACGTGAAGTCCTCATCGAACGTGTGCTCGACCACTTCGCGCAAGAGGGTAATGAGCACCTCAAGCGCGATAGGCGCTATGCCGAGTTGTGGCGCGAAGGTCGTCGTCGTCGCGCTGCAGCTGGCCCAGCGTCATCTGTCGACGATTCCGAGCAAGATGTTCCCATGCTCAATGTGTTCGCCAATCTTGAGAACATCGCTAGCGGCTCTGGATCTGCCGCCCCACCCTACATCCCCCCAACACCTCTTCCTCTCGACGGCCTATACACCTTCCGTGATGACTGGATTCCCCCAGAACCCAATACTGAGTACCCTATTGAAAACCCCGCGCCTTCCACCCCCCCAATTCCACGCATACCCTCATCCATCCGAGTACTCCCATTCACGGGAAATGGGCTACCCTCCTTACGGCTACGCCCGATTTGCGGACCCCCCGCATTTCAACTAGTGCATATCATTCGTTCACGTACATTTGAGACACATCTCTATCACGCCCATTGACGACACTCCATTATTTTACAATTTACTGACATTACGCACGTCATTTAATGAATCCGTGAGCTTCGCTGGTTGTGTGATCACACGGGGTTTGTTGGACGCGTCTCAGGCATTGTGGAAAGCAAGGAGGATGGAAAGTCCACGCGCCTGCGAGTTTTGCCGAGTTCGGCAGAGTGTGACGACCAAGCGTTACTTTTTTTTGCAGATCTAGCCAAACAACCGCCCACTAAAGCCACTGACTGCATTCATCCAGATTCGATAATCTCTGCTTTAATCCGGGATTAACGTCGCAACGCCCCATGATTAAGCAAAGCTCCTAGGGTTGCTGGTGGTGGTGGTTAACACGAAGGTGCCCCGCCCTGCCCCCGGCTCTCACGTACCAATATACCCCGGCCGGCGTTCCCGCCACGTCTGTGATGGGCTTCAATCTGTCTCGTGCAAGTGGGGGTGTGTCGTTTGAGCATGCATAGGTCCATGTAATTTTTTTGCATTGTACACTGTGTCTTGTAATATGTATTTAATCCCACGTACATACCTTTAATAATATTTGCTTTACTTAATAATACTGTGAATCCACTCAAAACAAACACTTGAGATGAGCGTGCAGACTCATCAAATCTGGAACACGACTGCCTTCAAAGCCGCATCTAGCAAAATCTTCCAATCTGTGATGGTAAGCTAAGTTTCTTTTAGAATGCCGACGGCAAGCCGCCGCGGAAAAATAGCAAAAGGCGGCATATCGGTGTCCTGAAACATTGTTCCGCCTATGTTCACAAGCACGGCACTTTCCGGGCTGATGTGCCGGGCTTGGGGCCAAATTGCCGTGCATGTGGCGGAATGTACCACCCTTGGAATGAATGTGCCGTAGGAGTTTCGTTGATCCCGTACTTGTGAGTACCTGCAAATTTACGGTCTATTTTAGGTCCAACAGGGTACAAAATACCATTCTACTGGATGTATGCTATCCTAATACCAGTTGCATCAGCTAGAACCATGTATCAATGCTTCTATACATGATTTGTGGTCATTTCAACCCTGATACCCACTCGAAAACAGGTTGAATACCTGCTAGTTTTGCTAAGAAACAACAAAAATCTATACCTCGATCCGTGGCTGACCCGTGCGTACCCGGACTCGCGAGTCAACAGTGAGTTTTCCCACGGATCAACCTTTACTGACTCGCGGGTGACCCGGACTTGTTCCATGCCTGCTACATGCAGTTCTCTTGTCGGCGGAAGAGCCAGAGATGATATGGCCAAAGTTAACAGCGAAGAGGCCTGCTTTGTGTGCAAGGGAGCGAGTTTTTCGGCCTTTGGTCTTCTATCAGTCCTTCCCAATAGGCGCCGCTCGGTTTGGGCGGCTCAGATAGGTAGGAGGATGCCCAGAGACGCGACGATGAAAAACGCGACCCAAAAAAGAAGTCACGTGTGTCATCTTTGGCGCGTGTTGCGTTTCGCCGACCAATTATCACCGAAACCAGGCCAAATTCAGCCACGCTCGATATGTGGACTCAGTCCGGACATGATTTAGATGGTTTTGTTCGTGCCCATTCATTTATTTAGGTCCTGTCGTGAATGATAATGATGGTGTTTCCGGTCCGTGACACAATTTAAATGGATCTGTGTTGAACATAACCTAAGTTTGCTTATTCTGAATTGATCCCCTCAGGTAAGTCTATATGTCCGATGTCTCCAACAGGTCCTGCATAGAAAACAAAATTGTGACCATCAATTGGGCCAAATCGAGGAGTCCGCGCCATCTTCGTCACTTCGTTACTTCGCTTAGCTTCGCTTAACTTCGCTTAGCGTTGTGAAAGTTCGTGAGTTTGATCGCTTTCCGTGAAAGTTCGTGACTTCAGCCGGATTTAGTGAAACTTTGTCACTTCCTCTGGATACCGTGAAAACTCGTTACTTGGGCTGCCGACAGTGAACATGTGACCGTGTCCAACCACGTGAAGAGTGCGTCGTCAGTTGCAGGTGTATTGTTCAGATCGACAAACCCCGGGAGATATATTTATTTGATTGCAGAGACATTTGTTACAGTGCATGATACATTCCCCCAGGCTAATACATAAAATCTCCACATGTCTTGAGCTTTGCTTGGAACACGACACATTTTTAGGAATTTGCTGCATGAGTTCCAGAGCTGTCGAAGATGGTTGGTGGCTCGGGGGACTCGGCTGGGACCGAGGGCAAAACAGGCCGATGTTCATTGTAAACCCCTGCCGAATATATCGAGGTTGGGTGGGAAAAGAGGCTAAAACACTGCAATTCATGTGGAACGGGGTAGAGAACAGCCCAATAGTCATTAACTACAGAATATCAAGATTTTTGAGCCGTATTTTCTACTGTATGTAAGCCTGCTATTAGGCTATTATACTCTGCCTACGATAGGGTGATTGAAAAATCCTGAACTGCTCCAAAATACAGATAATGCACAAAAACATTTTAAGCAGTCAAATCAATGCTTACCGTTTTGAGTGGACGGAGCACATCTTGTTAAATGGCGCAGTAGCTCGGGAATTCATGATGTTGCTGTCGGGGGCTAAAAATGATTTACATTGTCCTGTATGTTCAAAACAAACAAATGAAAAACTTACCATCGCTCTATTTGTTCGGATCTCCGCTGTCTTCGAAATGGCTCTGCGGGTCAAGTCCGTTGATTACGAGCCGAATGTGGGATGGGCGGCGGTGACGCAGGGGGAAGTACACCGGAGATGCCGTGGCCTGCGGGATACATTCCTTTGGCAGCTCGAATATGCTCACATTTGAAGTGAATGGGTGTTGAGCGCTGGTGTGGATGCCTCTGCTGAGCACGGAAAGCTCTAGGTTAGTGCATGGATAGAAATAAAATAAAACAAATTAGGTACATACCACCGCCGGGGACAACAGGCTTACACTGCCTGCCTGCGATGAGTTCTGGTTTAACGACCGTGCCCTAGGTGCTGTTTTCCCTACAAACAGTCACTCACTGGGTCGGGAGCGCGTCGGGAACGTCGCGGGGGTTGATGGTGGTGGTGGTAGAAGAGAGGAATGTTCTGTTCGTGTCGTTCCGTAATTCCGGTGATCAAACAATGCGCTTCCCACACGCGCACCCGGAAGTGACGAGCTTTCTCAAAAATTTAGCCGAGGTGACGAGCTTTCTCAGATATTTGATGAAATGACAAACTTTCACAGTTTTCCATCAAAGTGACGAACTTTCCCATTCCTAAGCGAAGTAACGAAGTGACGAAGATGGGTACTACTCCAAATCGAGCCATCAGGGGAGTTTTAATTAGTACAGGATTGCCGGTCCCCATAGGAAGGGCTTGGAAGCCCGAAATAGCCCTTCAAGTTAGGGTCAGGCTTGAACACCCCCTCCAAGCCACCCTGAAGTGAAGGTTAATATTCCAAGTTCCTTCAAGCGCTTCAGGGACTTGTAGTGATTCTCAGGGCCCGGCTTCAAGCCCAAAGCCCGCCGGGCCGGGCCCGACGCAGGGGTTTATTAATCCGGAGAGTGCACTGTGAAGTGGCAGTAACTCTGGGAAGATTGATTAATCAAGGCCCGTTGAGATGCTAATCCATGTTTAAACACCAATTAATTAGTCAGAGGTTCCTCACGGATGGGTACCGAGGATTCGTTGCCCTTTGGGGCAATCAATATCCAAGCGTGCAGTACACATTCTCTTGAAGCCAATATTTGAAGATCAGACCCTTTTACTCACTATTAATTGTATATGATTGAAATAATGTACTTCGCGCCCCTAACACAGCAAATATACTTTAATGGACTGTTCATGGAAGCCATTGAAGACATGGCTGGATGGTAATATCATCCTTCTTCCTGCGGCCAGCGGTGAACAATCGTGCGCGATAAATGTATTGGTGTTTTGGCCTTTCAGGAAACACACCTCTCCAAAACTGAAACAGATAATGTGAATTATATCTTTGAGAGGAATCTTGCCGTATTTTCGACTATAGACCCAGCAAACCCTGCAGCGAAGGGAGTCGCAATCGTCCTGAATAACAAATGACAAATGTCGGGAATGTGAAAAAGGATGTTATCATCGAGTGGCGCGCTTTAATGCTCACAGTTCTGTGGCATGGAGAATTGGACCTCGGGTTCCTAGCCGTCTACGTGCCGAACAATTCAGCAGACAACGCAAAATTTCTGGATACCCTGCAGGAAAAAATGGATAATTTACCAGGTCCCGACTTTGTCTGCTGAGACTTCAACATGGTTGAGGAAGCTTTGGACCGCCTACCACATCATAAAGATCCCCTCAATTATGTTTGCATTCAAAAATGCACTCAACCTATGTGACAGATGGTGTCAGACCTACCCAGACTTACTAGACTATACCTTCCTACAAAAACCATCGGGCTCGAAGTCCCGCATTGGCCGAATCTATGTTCCCTATGGATCACTCGTAGACCTATCGGACTGGGAGACAGACGTCTACATGGTCCAGACTCCAAGGAGCGCTTCAAACTCACATGTACTCACGAGACCGCCCAAATATACGGCACAATTTGTCTTGGACTGACACCTATCTTGGTTAGGCTGTTTGTTGCCCTTGCGCTTTAGGTTTTCAGCATGTGCCTGGTCCTCGCTCGATTATTTCAAGCATGGTACTAGTCTGTAGGTTACCGCGCCCAAGTAACCGGCAGCCCTTATTATATAAGCTTACATTTTAGGAACTCACGTGCAGGCCTCCAGTTAATTAGAGTACGTGCAAGACGTGATTCGACGCGATGTGGACATTCAGAACATGTCAAACAAATCTTTTGTGCATTAGAAACATTCTTGGATATTAGTTTCTCCTTTCTTCTCCGAGTCTTGCCCCCCATTGTCATCATAAGCCTCAGTATAGACTTCTTCCCCCTGGGTGACCATCCATTGCCCAGTTTTCACTTAAAATTTTTGTTAAACACAAATTTGAGTTGCATGATGAGTTACCTGAGTCCTAGTGGACTTGAGAGCTATTGGGAGGACCAATATCGAAGTTATTATGGTTGTAGGAGGCTAAAAAAATGCTGACACAGCCAATTATATTGTTTAAAAGACAAAAATGTGCAGGAACCTACTCAGTTGGGCTCTGATGGGGTCAGTGGCCATTTTTATGTCGAAGGGACTCCCACAAGTGGCGGAGCGGGAGCGCTGGATTGAAATTTCACGTGAGCATTCTGGGCACTTGCAATGTACCAATTTTCTAGTTGGGGCTGTGTACCTTCGATTTCTGAAGTTAAAAGGGACTTCCAATATGACGTATGTGATGTTCCAGTGCTCTAAAGACAACAAAAACACGTCGATTGCGCGCCGTGACGCGTCAAATACACGAGTTGTTTGGTTGTGCTATGGCCATCATTACATACTAAGATGAACCGCCGGGTATCAGGGCGCGGTAACCAACAGACTTCAACGAACGAGGAACGAGTTGACAAGTTGAAGTGTCTGTCTAGAGAGACTAGCATGGTACTTCCACAGCTTATTTTTGTGATTTAATACTTTTCCCGGTGGTATTAGACTCTTAACCAGTCTGCCTACCGTCAGCCTACGAATAGCAAAAAATGTCTGGCAAGCCCAGTGGGTCGAAAATTCAAGGCGGCGAAATTATGAGGGTGGAGAGATTGAGAAGCAAGGCAATCCCAGGGTTGACTTCTGTAGAGATACAAAACCAGGGCTTTCATCATGACACTGATCTTAGCTACTACGATTCGCACGCTTCTCTACTGCAATCGGTCCGAAGCAAGTGACTGGACAACCGGTTCGCTTCGAGGCATTCGATCCGGCAGGCAATATGATCTCCATCCATTTCGACATGGAGGCCGCGCAGGTCCAGGGCTTTGCTCTCGCCCTTCTCAAGTTGATTAAAGGCCGCCATCCGGAAGAAGATCCAGATGCGATTGTCTGTTACGTCGTCAAGCTCTGTAGTGTGCACTTTACGAGGTACGATCTCTACTAGGTTTACCTAACCGTGACCAGCGTCATTCCTAACTTGCTTTAAAGGTCCACGGATGCTCTCGTCCGGGCTGTCGGGCAGGAGGCCGTTAATTACCTCAATCGCATCCATGGGCTAAAAATATAAGTCCTCGTAACATAGATCATGAGCGCAAGGTTGGTGTTAATGTTTCGGCGACCTGCGCTGTCCATGCCTCAATCTTGTCCATCGGGACCCTCGACCAAGCTTCGTGGGTCTATGGAAATCACCAAGCAGCGACAAACGAGTCGAAGCGGCGTCATACCTCGTCGACCTTGTCCAGCATACGCAGCGCCCGAGCCTCCAAGTCGTCTGTCTCCTGAACAGCGTCTTGCAATCGAGAGGCAAGATCCTCGTTTTCTGCCTCCAACTAGTACCGGAGGATAAATCGATGGCATACAAAATCAGAGGAAATTACCCGTGCTAACGAGTCGCGAAGTCTCTTCGCTTGCGCCTCCAGTATTGGTATCGTCCTTCCACAGACTACCGAACGGGGATGGAGGTCTTCTTTCCACACGTCGGACCCTATGTCTCCCCTCGCCTTGCGCGCCTCTGCTTCATCGACGATCCTGTCCAGAATATCGATATTCTTTTGGAGATCGTAGTCGTGGAACAACTTTTGGAGATCTCGCTGACAGAAGGGTGGGCCGTAGGTAGAAGCAAAAGGTAGGGTGGCAGACCATATTCGTGCTCTGGATGTAGTCCGCGACTTGAGTGAATGTTTGCAGAGCGCCATCCTTGTCTTCCTCGACGTATTGGGGGAAACGCTCAGCGAAGTCTTCGAATCTGGCGACGGATCAGTGAGACTCGGATGGCTAATGCGCAAGGGAAGACTTGGAGGCACTCACTTCAATTTGTGGGCAGACCACTGGATGGCGAGTTCGAGCGCAGCGTGGAAGTGGTTCCAGCGCCGGCTGCCCCCAGTCTGGCTTCGCAAAGACATGAGGCCTGAGGCGCGTCCGAGTCGGACGCGTGAACGCGTTCGCAAAAGCGGCACAGCAAATGTGCGACGCTGTGACAGGGGCCCAGTAAAAATGACGCGGCTGCCGCGCATTAACGCGGCAGTGACGCGCTGTGACGCGACGGCGTGATTGATTTGACGCGTCGACCAAACAAGACCACATGCGTCAATTCTGACGGCCGTCGTCAATTTCGGGCTCTATAACTCGTGGTAGCGGGCTTCGCGGCAAAGCCCACTATCTGATGCTGTGGCTCTGACTTCTCTTATTGTATTACCCCATCGCTCCCTGCGGATCTAATCCCATCACGCCGATCTGAGAGTAGTACCCATCTTCGTCACTTCGTTACTTCGCTTAGGAATGGGAAAGTTCGTCACTTTGATGGAAAACTGTGAAAGTTTGTCATTTCATCAAATATCTGAGAAAGCTCGTCACCTCGGCTAAATTTTTGAGAAAGCTCGTCACTTCCGGGTGCGCGTGTGGGAAGCGCATTGTTTGATCACCTGAATTACGGAACGACACGAACAGAACATTCCTCTCTTCTACCACCACCACCATCAACCCCCGCGACGTTCCCGATGCGCTCCCGACCCAGTGAGTGACTGTTTGTAGGGAAAACAGCACC
Organism: Mycena sp. CBHHK59/15; assembly: GCA_029204085.1. NCBI lineage: Eukaryota > Fungi > Basidiomycota > Agaricomycetes > Agaricales > Mycenaceae > Mycena > Mycena sp. CBHHK59/15. Next base: position 46,813 of record JARGXW010000688.1, read on the forward strand.
TAGGGCACGGTCGTTAAACCAGAACTCATCGCAGGCAGGCAGTGTAAGCCTGTTGTCCCCGGCGGTGGTATGTACCTAATTTGTTTGATTTTATTTCTATCCATGCACTAACCTAGAGCTTTCCGTGCTCAGCAGAGGCATCCACACCAGCGCTCAACACCCAGTCACTTCAAATGTGAGCATATTCGAGCTGCCAAAGGAATGTATCCCGCAGGCCACGGCATCGCCGGTGTACTTCCCCCTGCGTCACCGCCGCCCATCCCACATTCAGCTCGTAATCAACGGACTTGACCCGCAGAGCCATTTCGAAGACGGCGGAGATCCGAACAAATAGAGCGATGGTAAGTTTTTCATTTGTCAAAACAAACATACGGGACAATGTAAATCATTTTTAGCCCCCGACAGCAACATCATGAATTCCCGAGCTACTGCGCCATTTAACAAGATGTGCTCCGTCCACTCAAAACGGTAAGCATTGATTTGACTGCTTAAAATGTTTTTGTGCATTATCTGTATTTTGGAGCAGTTCAGGATTTTTCAATCACCCTATCGTAGGCAGAGTATAATAGCCTAATAGCAGGCTTACATACAGTAGAAAATACGGCTCAAAAATCTTGATATTCTGTAGTTAATGACTATTGGGCTGTTCTCTACCCCGTTCCACATGAATTGCAGTGTTTTAGCCTCTTTTCCCACCCAACCTCGATATATTCGGCAGGGGTTTACAATGAACATCGGCCTGTTTTGCCCTCGGTCCCAGCCGAGTCCCCCGAGCCACCAACCATCTTCGACAGCTCTGGAACTCATGCGGCAAATTCCTAAAAATGTGTCGTGTTCCAAGCAAAGCTCAAGACATGTGGAGATTTTATGTATTAGCCTGGGGGAATGTATCATGCACTGTAACAAATGTCTCTGCAATCAAATAAATATATCTCCCGGGGTTTGTCGATCTGAACAATACACCTGCAACTGACGACGCACTCTTCACGTGGTTGGACACGGTCACATGTTCACTGTCGGCAGCCCAAGTAATGAGTTTTCACGGTATCCAGAGGAAGTGACGAAGTTTCACTAAATCCGGCTGAAGTCACGAACTTTCACGGAAAGCGATCAAACTCACGAACTTTCACAACGCTAAGCGAAGTTAAGCGAAGCTAAGCGAAGTAACGAAGTGACGAAGATGGCGCGGACTCCCGATCTGACAATGTCTCGGCAACCTTTTTGTACATTTATGCCGGACCGTTGCAGACAGACTAGAGCTCTGGGAAAAAATGTGGTCGTATTTGAAGCCCTCAATCAAAATTCTCAGTGTGGCTCTCAAAGACTCAAGTGGAAGCCCCCATCACTAGGAAATACAAACAGATATATTGAGCCGACAATGCCGAATCGGAGGTTGAAAATTATCAACACATGCAGATCCCGAGTTGAACTCCAAAATATGGTGAATGGGTCAATACAAGTGTTAAGGCTGTGAATGAATGTCAGATGCAATATTCAGATATTCAGCACGGGAATTAGTAACTTACAGACACCACGTTGAGACCTTCAGACACAATTTGGTCAAGTTGAAAAGAACAATAGTGACGACCAGCCAATATCCAAGTGCACAGGGAGTGGGTGTTTGATGTTGTAGCCATTTGGGACTCCCGGTTAGTGATTTTCCAATACAACAATAGGGGTACTCATGACTTGGTGGTACTGGCAATATCATCGTGGCAGTATGAAAGAAGTTGAAGGGATATGCTTTGTTTTGGCTAAAATAGTGCTTTAAAATCCAGTATCAGCAACCATGTCCTACGGTTTGATTGACACAAACCTCGTTCAATCTAGTGCCGTCTCTGACGTTTTGGCTGCGATGGAGCTGTCGGAGTGGTTAATTTGCGCTTTGCCCGCGTCACAGGTGTGGTTGGATTGAAATTCTTCTGTTGGGCTGGGGTAGATGATTGATAGGGCCGTCTGACCGAAGATGGTCCACCCTCCAGAACCATTCTGCTAACTTTCAGCTGAGTTCTAACCCCAAAATCGAAGTGAACGGATACCTGTGGCCACGGGCTTGAGGCTTGAGGTTGATTTCCGGGGCACCCGCTTTGGTGGGATGAAAGTACCCCGGACCGGCTGATTGGATGGCAGCGGCGCAATATTTGCGCGAGCAGCCATACGATTGGCCCTTTCGAGCCGGGTCAACCTCACAAACGTATCTTCTGCTATGTACTTTTCATCTCCATCCCTGGAAACAACGGTTTTGAGGTCGACACGGGAAATGCCTGCCAGTTTGTTTCTCGCCTCTGTAGCTTCCTCCAGAGAGCCCGTATCTGAAATCGTATTGAGAGCTAAAATTTGATGCCGTGTTGCCTCGTTACGAACATCCTCTGATTGGCGGCAAGTTATTCGGTCCTTACTGAAACTATTCAAAATTAACAACCCATCTAAAGAAGTGACTCGTGATGTCATGACATACGGTGCCTCAGTTCCTTTACATTGCCGAAGATTGACCACTGTTTGCTGTAATGTCTTGCCTTGGGATTTGTGGGCAGTCATCGCAAATGCTGGAAGTACCGGAAGTTGAGTCCGCCGAATTGTCCTGGTTTTTTTTGAATAGCAATGGGTAAATTCAATGCTTACAGTGTCCTCGAGAGCAACCACATGATGATCTGGCAGTCCCTCGATAATTCCAGGTGACGTGTCTGGTGCCTCGAGGACACAGGAAATAGCATGTCGCTGCCCTCTGCTGTCAAGTCTGTATCTTACACTCTTTAGAGTTCCAGCACATCCATTTACAACGCCTCCAGGGACGTCGAAATTCTGGGAAATCATTACAGGCATTCCAATGACCAGAGGAATTTTACCCAGTCGCTGATTTGTCTGTCCAGAATCCATGTGATTCAACCGTGAAATAAGTGTTTCATCCTCAATCGGCTTATTTCTTGCCATGACCTCGCTCGCATAATACCAGTGCATGGTGCGCCCTGTGGCATCTGCGAAGGCTTGAGCAGCTCTGATATTTAGTGCATGTTTTGTAGCATTGTCTGAGACTATAATCGGGGCATGACGCCATTTATCTTCAGTCCAATCAATGTTCAAATTGGATAAAACCCGGGTATTGAGCAAAGCATAGTCCGAGTCAGTGCATCGTCCCTCTCTGAGTCTCCCAAGCAAAGCCAAAAAGCGTTCATTTTCGGGACCGCTCTGCCGCTTATTCTCCGTTAATAGTACCACAGTCTTGACGGACAGCCAGAGTAATTTGCCGAACACAACATTCTGTTTTGGTCGGGTGTCTGCATTATAAATTGCTCCAGGTTGAATGATATTGGCATACAACCTTTTCTGACCAACAGACGGTAACTGTGAGAAATCCCCGGCGAAGATGATGTTGATTCCCCCAAATGCATCGGTATTTCCCTTTGCAATACTAAGGGCTTCACTGATATCGTTCAGCAACGCGCAACCGATCATCGAAACTTCATCTATGAACAAATAATCAACTCCTTCCCACATTGACATCAAATCCCTGCGGGCCTTACTGTTCATTCCGAATTTTGACTTTTGTCCAATATTCAGCGCTGCAAGCAGTGTCATCCCTGATATATTCCGAGCTGCAACTCCGGTATAGGAAGCAAGACGAAAGCGGCGTTCCTGCGATTTTCTCGTAAAGAAATCGGTTAATGCATTTATGACTCTGGATTTCCCAGTGCCGCCGGGACCACCAAGGAACATTCGGAGAGGCTCATCTCTTTTTTACAAACTGTGCTCAGCAATTAACCTGAAAGCTCTTGTTTGCTCAGTGTTCAATGTGTACTCTGTAATCACATCATCAATAGAAACCAGTGTGGGTGAAGACTCCTTGGGTGACTCCGGACTATCTGAAGGACCAGTATGTACCCCAGCAACATCCTGATAATGCATTGACCGAAAAGCAGAGCCGTCTTGTACGATGCGAAGATGAAATAGTGGTGATGTGGGTGGTTTCAAATGTTGGAAATACAACCCGCGGACTCCGTGAACTCGGAGGTTTCACGACCAATTGGACAGCACCCGTGCTCTCCATCATTTCTTATCATCTTTTCTATTTCACTGATGGTACCTTTACATGTGCTCTCAGCTCCACCAGCATATAGCATATGGTTTATATTCCAATTTCTTTCTGACTCATAGATAAGCAGTATGTATAAAATACCTACCCACCTCTTGAATATATTTAGTCTATTCTTTAGTTGCGACCCCCCGTCAATTATATCTTCCCATATCAAATCCAATAGCTAGTGTTCTATAATCCAAAGTCCAACCGCTAATCCGTCCCGTTCCGTTCCATCTTATAAGTTCCTTCGATCCGTACATAAATTCCTTCGATAATCCCGCAGGGACGTGTCCGTTTGACTCTTTGCTCCCAACCAGCCATCTTTAAGTCCCTCCCGCCCTATTCTTCGTCGGTGTCGTGCCCGTTGGCGTCGGTGTCGTCGGTGTCGTTGCCAACGATGATGAGATACCTTTCGCGACGGCACAGGCCTGATAAATAAATAAATTTTGTAACTTTCAAGTTGTACCATCTATTAAGTATGAGTTGAAAAATCAAGAATGTACGACTAGAGGTTAGATAAATAGCAGTGAATCAAGGAATATAGAGACCCATTGTGTTCCATGTATATCGGGCCGAGGGTATATCCCCCTTCTTCGCATAGGTGGTCGTGCGAACAGTTCCTTCGTCGTGAAGCGTCGCACATCAGTTGTCATATTTGTGAGATCCCCTCCAATGTTATTAGCTTTCATCGACCTCAGCCAAAGCTTGGAATCATTGGGGTGGTCTAGCTGAGACTGCATAATCTTGAGACCCTCTTCAACCTCCATTATTCTTTTCTTCATGAATTCAATGGCCAAGTCCTGGTGAGATCATTTCAGCAATTACTCGAGCGGCAATGGAAAGTGAATTGTATGTACATCTTCCTCTTTATCGGCAACTACTGGCGAAGACGAAAGCATGAAAGGATCTTTCTGACCCCCAGATCCATGGACCTGATCCGGCATGCAGGGAGAGGATGGCAGTGGATTGGGCACTGCTGCTGGCGCTCTTTTGCGCTTGGTCCCGCGAGTGCCAGAAGATGAAGTCTCCACTGTTGCCGGACTGAGTTCCAGCTCGACACCATCCCCATCTGACACAGATCCGGAGTCAACGACGTTGAGCTCGGATCCATTCTTCGGTTGAAGAAGGTGATGGCTGTAGAATGGAGTAACTCTGCAGCGAATGACCTCGCAAAAGAAGTCGGGGTCGGGTGAATGAACAGCCTGCACAAGATGCTTGCAGAGCATGAAGGCGTTGTATTTTTGCTGCCCACAGCTGCAAGTCCAGGTTGAAAGATTTGTTTTATATGCACCATTTCCGAGGGGGCGCTTTGACAAAGACTTCCAGGACTTCTTAAATGCCTTGTGCCACGGCATGAGGACTTTAGCGCGACCGGGACGATAGTCAGGTTCAAAAATCTGTAACTTGGCTTCAGTGTAGGGTAGCACCTCGGTTGCGATGAGATAGACAGGCTGGTCGAGGCAGGGATGCACAAAGTGGTGGAGGGTCTCGTGCTTGAGGTTGCGCCAGAAATTCTCAATGAACATTGTTGTCCGCCAGCGCCCAATGAATTTCGGCTCGACCGAGCGTGCCCAGAGCCTGTACTTTGCTGGACAGTACCATGCAGTCCACATATAGCCCAGACCTCGCGGAGCCCTCGTTGAAAGCAGAACTGATGAATCTCAAAGACTGCATCGTATCGATGCTTCTCGGTGCTACGTGTGTTGCCTGAGCGATCAGGAAGCAGGGGATGCTCGCAAAAATGGCGGACACAGATGCGGAGGAGCTGTTTACGATGGGGTGCTGGACAAAAGACGTAGGTTGCCGTGGTTGCAAAAACAGTCTCGCCTGGCTCGAATATCGATGCAGGGCCATCCCACATATCAACTGTGTTGGGATTTTCATCGAGATCTTCTTCGTCATCATCCAGTGAGTCCACAAACCGCTCCAATGCGTCATCACTGTCAGCTGAGACGTGTGGTGCGTTCTCGGTCCGACCATTGAGATGAATAATCAGCTTTGGGCGCGCTGGTGCAGCAACCTCGGAGGTCTGCCCATTGAAGCATATTTTGAGTGTTGGGATAGCTGTCTGGGCGACTGGAAGATTTTTCTGCAAGAGTGTCAATATCATATTTTCAACCAAAATTCGAGACGCACCTCTGTCCGGAGTTCCTCGTCCAATTGATTAATCGGAACAAAATCCCTATCAATCCAATCGAATTCTTTGAAGGCGTCGGAGGAGTTGTAATGGGCCGGATGGCGACCCAGAACAGCGAGACATGTCTTCACAGCATGGATACAGTGCCAGAAGCATAGCTGGTACTTGATGTCATCAGGCAGCTCTGCAAGTGGGTATTCCTCTGAATTCTCAAGTATGGCATCTTTATCAAGGTCTTCATAAAGTGGATTATTCTCGATCAGCCAAAACAGAGCAGTTCGAATCTTCTCGCGACACACGAGCAGTGGTGACCTTTTGAGCATATCATGAGTGACCTCAGTGTCAGGCAAACCAACAAGATCACACAGACCTCGTCCCTTAATCTAAACAATGGAATTGGCATGGCAGATATGAACGATGTTGTGTCCTGAGGTAATATACAAACATTTCCTCGAGCAGCAAGTCGACCTGAGGGTCCTAGAGCTTATACATACATCTTGTGGCCCGGGCTCGCGCGATACACTGTTCTTCCAGAAATGTGAGATCTTTGAGCTCTTCTGGAACTTCTCCTATCCAAAGACCATTTGCATAACTGCGTAAAGGAATCAAATGAAAGGTTTTTTTGCTGACAGCAGAATTGCAGAGATGGCACAGTACATATGAACCGTTGACCAGGGAAGAATTGCTGAATGTTTCAATTCTAGGTTGACGAGATATTACGCGAAGTTCTGCGACTGCACTATTCAGCAGTGAGATATCAAGCTCATTTGCAGCCCTCATTTTGGTACGACTGGCCTTCTCAAATTTACCACAGAAAGAACATTCATACCGCTTCATCGATGCATTATCAGTACCTTGGCGAAACTCGCGAACAATCTGATTCTTCTCATCCTGAACCAGTATGATGGGAAAGGGAGTCCCAGTCTCAACGGATGAACGAGGACGCTTACAAACATTGCCATCCAAGGCCATAGACTTTCTTTTCAGAGGGTTGGATCGAAGGCCAGGTTTAATTCACACTGTTGGAGCTCACCAGGCGAAAGACTTCCGGGCTGCGAGCGCACGTGCAGCTACAACACAGCTACAACACTGATACCTCGAGTACAGGACATCGATGAGGGGGTAGATACCACACCAGGTCCGCCCGAGGACATGATGGGGAGGACGAGGAACGGTCCATGCTGGTGCCTCCTCGGAACACCTGCGTAACAGCGCCAACAACAGGTGGCGCGGCTAGGAGTAGATTATTAAATCCAGAATAATGCTAGAAAGAGGTTACAACGCACCTGTGGACGACAATGGTGGTCCTGATTCCATTGTGCCCATGGCCGAAATGGGGGGCCGTTCAACATCAAGTGACACACCAGAACCCAGATGCATGACAAGGTCAGGTACAGAGGACCACACAAAGTTGAGCCAGTCCAAGCCAAGGACCAGGTCAGAAGCCAGAGAAACGGTCACAGGACCATCGTTCAAGACCATCGACATGACGTCGACATCGCACGGAAGAGTCAGGAGCCCAGAGATTCGAGAATTGTGTGTACGGAGCCCAGAATTGACCACCCAGTCTAGAGAAACACAGCAGGTTGCGGCGGAATGGTCGTCAAACCCAGCAGATACGGGCACATCGCAGAAGGTAGCCAGAGAGGACATGGTGGAGGAAGCAAAGCCGGAGCAAAGATGTGTGCGCTGGCAAGATCAGAATTGATCTCGGGGATCCGACTGTCACTGTCAGCAGATACCGTTCTGAACATAAAGCATAAATGACTAATAACAGAAAATCGAACTTGGAGAATGTCTTTGGTTCCATGGGAAGAAATGGGCTTGCACCGGGGGATTCAGGTCGGTAAGAAGTTGAAAAACATGACCTAGCACTTTGATTTATTTCTACGTCTTGTCCTATTTTCTTTCAAATTTATTTTCGCGATGACCAATGTTGCATGACTAAATTTTTATTTGTACATGTAGCAAAATTGGCCGAAACCCAAGTTCCCCTGGGTAGCCAAACCTAAAGGTTCAGCAATGACCCCACCCTCCCGAGAAGATTCTGGCTCAAGATCTGCAAAACCTCCCTGGTGGAAGGGCCAAGTCAGGGCACCTCTCAGTATGTTTGCAAGCTCGTACAGGAGACTCAAAAGAGACCAATGAATCGGGCCACTGGCCACCAAAAATGATATTACGGTCTACCTACTTCTACCTATTTTGAATATAGCTACTTAATATGATACGGGGAAGGATTAAATGAATGTAATGAGGGAGGCCAGTACGTCGGGAACAGCAAGCAATGACAAACGCGGGGGAAGGGGATTAATCGAAAAGAGAGAGGTCGGGGTTGCCGTAGGCGTGGCAGTCGGCCTTCAGAACCTTTGCGATCGCTCTGCAGACGATGGAATGCCAGTGAGAAGAGGGTACGAGAATAAAGGAAGCACGTACTTAGAAATGAGCTGCTCATCATTCTCGTATTTGGTCCGGAGTTTGGCAAGCTGCTCATCGACCTTTTCCCAAAACTTTGCCCCGCTGTTGACGTCGACGAGGATCTGACGCTGTGTGAAGTAAGAAAATGAGTGGGTAATATGAAAGGGACCCGGACGAACCAACAGCGCCACACGCCCCAGCATGGGAAGCGTCACCTTCACGTTGGCATCGGGGACGATGGCAACGAGGGCTTCGCAAAGCTTGATGATGTCGCAGGGCTCTTCAAGGTCGGTAATTGTGACTTGGCCGTCCTCTCCTTTGACGGAGACCCACATGGCGTCGCAGAGCTGCATCAGATGTCTCAGCCACATAAACGAGCGAGGATGAATGAAGACTCACCACTTTTTTGATTTTGTACCGCCGATCAGTGAGACGGGTACGAATTCGTGTGGTGACGACGCCCCACTGGATTTTGTCGTCCAAGACGTCAACTGTGAGGCCCCAGGGAGACGCATGCTCCTGGACCAATGACTAAACAAGTGTTAGCCCTGAAAACCTAGTGATAATAAAATAAGAGACCTTCATGATGCCGCTCGGAGTGTCCCCGCCAGCCTTCTTGACGTAGTGGCAGAGGGTGGGGGACAGAAGGGTCCGGATGCTGTGGACATCAATCTTGTTCTTCGCGATGCGTCAGATTATATTGAATTGATTGAGACGGATGAGGACAGACATCAAGTTTTTTTGGGATGGTGAACGCCGCAGCGGCGGGAGTGAGCAGTGCCTGCATCTCCGTGAGCTTGAGCAGCTGAGCATATATGGTGACTTCGGAGGCGGACGACGCCATCTGTCAAACATGGCTAGCGATGGGCGAAGAAAAAAAGAAGAAGAAAAGAGACCTTGGCAAAGTCTTCAAGGGCCAGGAGGCTCTCGGGCTTCAGCTTGAGCTTCCTTGCCGCAAGGACACCAACTTGGGTGAAGTCCTCTGTGGTCCGGCTGGAAGTGAGGCGGTTACGACGATTGTTGCGCGCAGAGGCGTACGGCGATGAAGAGGCGCCATGGGAGCGGTTGGTCGGGGTTACAGGGGCCGAGGAAAGACGCCGGGAGGGTGGAGATCCAGCTGGCGTGGTGCTGCCGTTTTCGGTTGGGGGTGGCGCAAGAGGGGGTGTCAAAAATGGCATCGAGGCTGCGGCGGCGCGAGTGAGCCATGATGTGAGGTAAATGAGGGATAGTGGCTGGAACAAGGAGGGTCGAAAAGAGGGAGGAAAGGACAGGAAGGAGCGAAAGTTGCGGCAAGATGTTGGGGGAAGACAAAAGAGTGGGGAGGTGGCCAGTGAAAATTTTCAAAGTCCACGTCACCATTACACGTGAGATATCTCCGTTTCGAGGCCGGCGGCTGCATCACTGCTTCAAACCGACTCTGGCGTTAACTGGATGCCTGTTGAGCGTACGAAAAAATATGCTGCTGGTGCTTGCCTGTCCAATTTGTTGTGGGTCAATGGCTTATCTTGCTGATCCATAGACTTCGAGGATGTGGACTCGGATCCCCAGCGCGTCAAGTGCATTGCTTGTTCTGCCGCATCCGATACCCAATTATTCTCAGAACCGGCAGAAGAGTCCACTTGACAAGACCGAAACATCTGGAGGCCATGGCTGCGACCCAAGCTGCTGGTGGATCCACTTTGACTGCAGAAACTCGTCCTCCTGCTCTGGTGCAGCGAGCGCGCTTCAAATTATCGGACATTCTTGATTCGGACAGCGAGGATGGTATTGATGGAACCCAGTTCCAGCAGAACACATTGGGCGACATCATGATGAATGGAAATCAGTTCTTTGATGCGGACCGAAACGAAATCTTCTTCTCCGCTGGCACTGAGGAGACCCGAGATTCAGAGCGCCGAGAACTGCTTGAAGGAATTCGGAACCTTGACTATTACGACCATACCGTGTTCGGAAAGATGGACCGAGAGGACTTGACCGTCTCTGATGCTGTGGCGGCCATGGTGGACATGGGTAGAGTGCAATGACGTCTGACAGGTTTAGAAGACTCGGACGACGAGGCCGAATCCGAAGCAGAGTACAATCGCGATGAAAGCGGCTGGCGTCCCCATGGATCTAAAGCGGCAAGCAATTCTCGCCATCGGTCTTCTGGACCTGCTAATGCTGAACGTGCAGATGTTTATGCTTGATTTATTGGATAATTTACCGCGTTTAAGACTTTCCGACGACCAGCTCAAAACCATCATATGGGTAATGCGCGAATGCAGGACACCTGATGTCCCGACCTTTTCCGCGTTGAGAAAAAAGCAAGCGGAACTAACCAGGGATGTCAAAATTCAAACCATTCGGCACGTATCTGCCATGGGCAACGAATTTTACATGAACCATCCAGCTGAGTTACTTGCATTGGTGAGAACCTCTTCCGAGTTTTTTTTTAAAAACTCTTGTGTCTGACGCGAAATGGAGGACTGGGCAAATCCTCTCGTTCGGGAATTTATTCAGGTCTACCCGGAGATTACAGACCGTATCTCGGAGTTGAGCCACGCAGACAAATGGACCAAGGAAGTAGATCTCGATGATCTCTCACCAATGTGGGCGGATTGGAGCAAGTCTGCACACAAACACTTTTACATCAAGGAGCTAGCGCAATTACAGAACGGCAAATTTGTAATCCCGATGCGATGGGTGATATTCAAGAAAGAAGAGTACACCGAAGTCTATAATGTCGTCCACTATCCCGAGGTGTGTACTTCAATTGTTGAGATAGCATTGTTATTCATGGTACTGCAGTCCGATTGCTTCGTTATTCATGATGAAGAAATTGTCCGAGTTCGCGCAACAGATTTAAGATACAACTTTCTCAATCTTCGGGAGACCGGATACTCCTTGAAATTTCCTGGTGAGTCGTGTTCCTATTTAACTTCACCTTCTACTAACCCAAAATTCGTCAGATTCATCCCCGAGCTGGGCCCAAAACATGCCAAACCCCGTGCGCAAAATAGCCGAGGGTCGCCCCGTGTTTTCAGTTCGAATAATTCCTTGGAGTGACGACGTTTCGGGGAATGTGAGCAAGCAATACAATCCTCACGTGAATATCTACATGGCGAATGCGAATCTGCCGCATCGGAAGGTATCACAAGAATACTTCGTTCGATTTTGCTCTACTTCTCCGCATGCATCATCAGGAGAGCAATTTGAAGCCCTGTCCGAGGACCTGTACGTACATATTTGATTGCGTCGCTTGTAGTACTTGACTAAAACAAACTCTGTTTCAGTGGCTCCGGCAAATACCATGATGTGTATGACTGTAAATTGGAACAGGATATTCTGTTTCGCATTTTTGCACATGTCCTTCCCGCCGATAACCCCCAACAGGCAGAATCAGCCTCGAATGCAGGGGTGCACTCAAATCTTTGGTGCCGGTACGACATGGCTGGTGGGACTGCAGCCCATAGGGAAACAGATGAAGGTTACCGGGCGCTCTTCAAGGTATTCTCCTGCTCATTAGATATCCTGGTCAGTGGTGCGACTCTCAATTCGATCCAGCCCGGCATCCCACGTACACCGGCCCAAACAGTCCGTGTCATTAAACAGCAAATTTGGGCTGCCTGTTCTGGTGTTCAGGACGCTGTTGATGAGCTGCAGACATCGACCGGTGTCAAGGACAAGACCACCCTATTTTGGATTGAAAAGCTTATTGTCAAAGCTCGGGAAACTCAGAAGGAACGTTTCAATGCAGATCCTCGGCTCAAGGATAGAAATCTCAAAGGCGACGCACGCAAGGCGGTCAAGACTCGGATCCGAGATCTAATCCAGTGGGAGTTGTACAACTGGGTGATCCTGCAGCCTGAGGACCGAGCCGCAAAATTGCCGAAGGATTCAGGTGAGTACCTCTTCCAATGCGATGCAGTTCTTCATTGTTTTAACTTTAACCAGCGGAACATCATCAACTGCGGCCCGGGGATCACTACAACATTTTACTGCGCGTCAGAGGTGAGTATATAATTCGTTCACTGAATTCGGTTAATTGATCATACACCCAGGTCTCGATCCGCACCGAGACAGCCCCTGCGAAATTCTTCACTCAATTCTCCTCGGAGATGATAAATACATTTGGCATGAAACAAACACGCCATGGGACAAGTCAAAGGGAGACAAATTTGCGGTTCGATTACAGTCATCGTCGACCAATGGACTGAATCTGGCATCAGTCCGTGGTCGATATATCGTCAAGTACAAGAACGGGCTGATTGGCAAGCATTTTAAAATTGTTCAGCAACTCGGCATCTTTCACCTCCACGACGACCTTTGCAGTAACAACCTTTTCAACCTTTGGAAGGCTTCCGGCGAGCTCGGAGCGCTCTTGTGGTACCCGGAAATCCGAAATCTCGAACAATACCTTGTGAGTGCGTCACCGCATAAACATGTAATAAAATAACACCCTTCGGTCCAGGCAGATCTCCAAATTTGTATTGATAATGTCTTGGACCTCTGGGCAGTAATTGACCCCGCTCGGATTGTCACCAAGTATAAGCTCCACGTCCTCCCGCACCTTCCTGACGATATTCGCCGATTTGGACCCGCGATTCTCTACGCCACAGAGGGCTTTGAATGCTGGAACGCGATATTCCGGCTCTGTAGTGTCCTCTCAAATCATCAGGCTCCAAGTCGCAGATATGGAGCGATTTAAGCACCAGGCTAGTGGTGGATGGTGGAAGCCTGAGGGATCCCAGGACTACGTCCAAGCAGGTCATGAGGTAACATCCTTCCTCCAAAAAAACAAGGAGCTTCAATGTCGCCTCGGCTGGATGGACAAATCCAAACCAAAGTCGGGTGAGTGTCGTACTTCCTTCACACTGACAGGGCCTCATTTTATCTTGATGTAGGCTCCATTAAACTCGACTCACGTCGCACAGCCGTCTCAGCGCCATGGCGCGATGTCCTTGGCCCGCTCTGGGCCCCGGAACTAGATATCGGGGCGGGGAAGACATGGATAACGTGCAAATATGTTGTCTCTCAAGCAGGAGACGTATGTACGAAAGACTCATGGGTCTTCTTCAAATGCAAGGTTCGCTTCTAAGCTATCATCTATTAGTGTACAAACTGAATAAGTGACAGGAAACCGGGGAAGTTCTGAGCGGCCGGATCTGCCTTACTTTAATTCCTAGCGCTGCCCCCACAAAATTTGAGGATGCCGTGGTTGTCTTGCGCAAGTTCGATGTTTCAGCTACCCGGGATGTCCGCATGAACATGCCAGTCCTCTCGTCATCACCCGAGATCCATTTGGTTGCACCGGCGGTAAGAGTTCTTTCTTTATCGTTTGCCAATGTTTTTCTGAAATAAAACCTGTAGGCCATCTTGTTCTTCTTTAACGCACAACACGACTGCTATGGAAGCAAATGCCGAGCGATTTCTGGCCTTGAACATGTAATCCAAGAGCGCAATCTCACCAGTCGTACACAGACAGCGGTACAACACGAAAACACCCAGGTTTATTTCATCAATATGCACGCATTGCACAATGCACACCTGCTCAGAGACACTCTCCCTCGAAATTTAACAGCTCCAATACCCTGCTTCCCAGATCGTGACACCAAGCGCGACGGGTTTGCTGTGCTGCTTCGCGTTTCCGGGCCGGCAAAGCGCGCCACGATGGCTAAAAAATCAAGGGAGACACGGGAGAAAAAGAAACAGCCCAAAGCAGCGGCAGAGAAGGGACCAGAGCTGGGAGACCCGGAGGAGGATGAGGAAGATGAGGAAGATGAGGGGTTGAGTCGGCCGGACATGATGCAGGAGTAGTAAATGTCGTTTCAACTGCCTTTTGCTCTGGTGCCCGTTTTGGTCATGGATCTCCGACGAACATGAAATGTAAGCTCAATTAAATGTTGGGACAGTATTGTGCCGATATTCTAGCCAGCTTGGACCAAGCTTCCGTAAAAATCAGGCCCATGCACTATGGCCGTTGATACCTACTGCAGTAGGACTGCACCCGTACTGATGAGTGATGCGAACTGTTCCGCATGATCCGTGCACAGCCTACATACGTACGTCAGCCGCATCTTCTCGGGCGTCGTGCATCCATGGATTTCGCCACACCAAAACCGAAGGGAACACACGGTGGGAAGCGGGCCGGATCTGGGCGCAAGAAGAAAGATATAACCCTGGGAAATCCACCACAAAACCCGGGAAACTCGCAGCGTAGAAATCCCTCCCATCCTGTGCAGACAAGTTCTATCCGTGCTACCCCTGCCCCCATTCCTCCCCAGTCAGCAGCCCCATTCTTTGGGCCGTACAATACTCATCAAGCGACACCACTTGGCAACCCATTCACCAACTCCGCACATACGGGAAGGCCGGCGTTTTGGTCCGGTATCTGGCACGGAGCAGGCCCCAGTCACGAGAACGCACAACCCTTGCAACCAGGATTTGATGCTGATAATGGTATACAGTGTCCTCTTTTTATGTTACTCAACTCACACTTACTATTGTTGGCAGCAATTCGGTCACACATTTCGCCGGCAGAGTTTGACCAGCTCGCCGAGCAGCTGCAATTCATTGACGAAAACGATGAGTACGCGGACATCGCCTCTGGCGATAAGGTGATTAATGACAGTCTCATGGATGCAATTCTCGAGGCTTCTGGCACCGACCCGACGACCGAGCAGGTGGACAATAATTCCTCGGAGGCAGTAAACGACTCAGTCCTGCAAAACCAGTTCACCGAGCTAAGAGCGAAGCTTTCCCGCGAAATCACAAAATATGGACAGCCCTTATGCTACCGCCGCGGCGATTTCTACGACTGCCCACCCCATCCGGTATTCGCACTTCATCGCAGTACAGGTAGCAAAGATGGGCTTGATCCCACCAAGCTTTATGCACGTGACGTCTTTATATGGATTCCATCATTGCTCCCTGGCGCACCTGAACGATTCAAATGTGATTGCGGAAAGCCACTCTCTCGAAACGGTAATTTTGTCTTCGAAATTCCGTACCACATTTCTCATTGGGTTTTCAGGTTTCAATGACGACCCGATTGCACGCCGAGTCCGCTCCCTCCCCGTCGATTTTTTCCTCTTAACCAATCGGTTTGTCTGTAATCCTCGGCGGGAGCGGGAGGTCGACCGTGGTTGCGGTAAAAGTTATCAAGGCACGGACCCCCATATCATGCGCAACTTCCCTCATTTGTCCAGACAGCATTCCCTGGTATGTAAATTTTTCTTGCTCACGGAAAACAACTCACATTACCCAGCATATATCTCTGCACGGGTGCAGTCTCCAAAACGATGATGTGGCTGATGTGCAACACGTTTGCGACACGATTTGGTCCCTCACCATTTTCTGAAATGGTCTCCGAGGTCCAGCACCGGTATCATGCGGATGCGGAACTGATGTATCTTGCTGCAGTCATTTTTTACGGCCAGCGCGGACGCAAACAGTTCTCCAAGTTTGATGATCGCCAAGGGTATGCTGGATCGCCCCCATCCGTTGGATATTTGAAAGGGTTGTTTACGGATTTTGTTACCGCCCACCGCATCTACATCGAGCGCTATATCTCGTCATTGCCGCTAACAATCGCAAAAGCGGATCATACCTTCCAGGTGAGACCATATCCGTGTCGTGCAACACTGGCTAACTTGATTTTGAACCAGTTTCTCAAGTACATTGCAGGATTGAAAGGGGAACAGGTTTTTAATGCAGCATACAACATCCTAAACGAATTCGAGGAGTGTCGAGGTCATTCTCTGACCCAGACAAAATCACTGTTGTTCGTCCAGGACCTGTGGGAACGGATTCAAGAAGGTCTGAAAAATGCGAACCATCCTCCTACACAGGTTTTATACACGGATTCGCCACAGGGTAAGCATTTTGCTGTAGTCTTTGACGTGATATTCATTGTCCTTCAGCCGAGCGCTTGTTCCACGAGTCAATCAACAGTTCTTTGACAAAAAATGTGGTACCAGTGACAGAGTGGACCGATTTACCCTTGTTGACGCGTAGCCTGGTCGCTCCGGTTACTATTGCCTCCAATCCCATGGACATCGAAGCGGCAGCCAATGCCCTCCTCGAGGATTTGGTGAACATTCCATCCTCGTCCTCCCAATTCAATGTTGTTGCCCTCGCGATCAAAATGGAGCAACGCGCCGGAGAATCGTGTCTCGACATCATTCAGCTTCAAACGGCCAATCATGTTTGTGTTTTCAAGGTGCGATATTTATTTGGTGTGCGCAATCACTATTTTCTAATGTCCCGCTAGGTTACAGATCTCACCTCACGCAGTGATATGCTGCCCTCGCTCCGAGCCATTCTCACCAATCCCACCATTATAAAAATCGGCCATTCAATACGCCAGACACTGCAAACAATTTCCCAGGCACTCTCCCAGCCCGATATTGACACAGTTTTGAAGACTCGCAGTCCACCACTCCTCGATCTAGGGAAGTACGCAAAGCTGAAAGGCGTACTCGACGATCCGTCAGTCTCGCTTACCGCACTGGCCGGAGTCGTTCTCAAGAAATCTTTCGCCGCACCGCAATTTTTGCCCTACCCCTGGTCCGGTAATACATCATCACAGCAAAACGAGTTCCTTTTCTTGGAAATAGACTGCATTTGGCAAGTTTATGTTTCACTCTCCGAGCGGAACTCAGTCGGGCTCCCACTCCAACCAACGCAAGCCACAACTCACGGCCAGCTGGTAACCCTCGTGCAGGGCTGTAAACCGATCGCCGAGGGCTCAATTGTAGTGCCGCACAGCGGGTTTTTGAATGCTGTGATGGACGATCAAGCTCATACGAAGAAGATCAATATCTCACCCTCGCGTTCGCTGATCCGGATTTCGAAGGTGAGTCAAATTACCTCCTAACCTCCGTGCTCTGAATCTCACTTGTCCCATTCAAGGTCCTGGTTTCCGGCGCCCTTCACTCATTACACGGGCAAACCATGGAGTGGATCTTCACCCATGGTGCACATGCTGTTGTCACGACCTCGCAGCTTCACACCCGAAACGAAACTGCACCCCTCTCGGGTGGCTCCCTCCGTATCTTCGCAGTTCCAATGCCGCCGACACCATCATCAGACGACGAAACTAATTTTTCCACCACTTACATGTCGTCGAATGAAAGATCTATCAACTTTGAGCATTGGAATAGCAGTACAAAAGACCTAGAGGATGATTCGGACGAATCCGACGATGAATCCGAGTCCGAAGACGATATATATAGTCGGCAGGTAGTCTTTGAAACGGTGGGTCATTCCTTATTCCTCAGACTCTTGGTTCATGAACAATTTCTAGAGTTCGGATGCAATGCAGGGGATTGAGACCGACCCACTTGGCTCTTACGGCGATGAAAATGTATGTCACACTCTTCACTTCTCTCTGCGGAGCTCTTACTGTCCCATAGAATGTTCCTGAGGATGTCCTCATGGCAAATCTCGACAACACTTTCGAACTATTGCGGCAATCCGAAATCCTCCCTTCCCGTGTGCTCGACGATGCATTCCACTACATGGACCGGCTTCTCCGGCTCTTATCGAAGAAGCACTCCGCGTTCAAGGCATTTGCTCATGATTTCAGCGAAGCCATATTTATTCGCGACAAGTCAGATACCCTCGCAGTTCGTGCCGTACTCGAAAAGAACAATGTCAGCTGGGAGTATGCGAAGCGCGCAAAAGGAGACGCCCTCAACCGGCGTATTCGACGGTACATCCCAGAGCGCACCATTCTTTTGAAGAGGCTGGAGAAGCTGTTCACCGCCTATGCAGACATCGAGTGTACCGTCAAGAAGAGCCGTGGGGCTTTTTTCTCCGACGAGGCCAAGGAGATGGTAGTTCACCTACTTGACACCGTGCGCAAAGGGTATCTCTCCGACCCGAACGGAATCTCCCTCTATTATTTAATGGGGAAGGATCGTGACGGGTTGAACCTGTACCGCACTGTGCGCGGGACAAACTCCGTCGAGGGCGGTTTTCATATGGCAGTCCGCCGAATCTTTGGTTCGTTGCGTGCTTCTCCAGAATTGGCGGAGTGTTTGATGCTCAATTGGATCCTTCGGAGAAATAAAAGGGTAACTACCTCCTCCATCTCTCATACACTATTGTTTTGATGACACACCAGGTTGGGTTTCATAATCGCACGGGAGAAAAATTCCGCGGACACTTTGATATCTGGATCCAGGATTACATTGTCGAACTTGCGGTAGCAGCTGGCATCAAGACCTCATTCCCTCTTCCCCGCATGCTCTCCACGCGAATAGTAACCTCAGAGACTATTGGGATCCTCCCCATCTCCAAAACACTCGCCGGCCATCTCAATATCACCACTCTTCCAACCCCACGCATCACCGGGATACCTCATCATCGCGATACTCCGGTCCGGACCATGACCGCCTTTCCACAAAACCAACAAACCCGTACCAGTATCTTCAGTTGCGTCAAGTGTGCTCACCCCGGTGGTCCCGGTTCATACACACCAGGAGTACATCACATTCAAGAGCAACATAAATCGCCAGGATTTCAGGACGGGTGGTAAAACATACCCTCCCCACGAACGCTGGAAGAATGTGGATTTCGAAAAATTCGCTCAGTGGTGGAATGCGCAAGTTAACTTTCAACCTCGCACAATCACTGACTCAAATCTGCGCCTCTACTACAAACTTCCTCAGCATCTCGAAGCCCATCACAAGAAGACCATTTCATGGTCTTCGGAACGTTCGACACTGGCCGCGGGCGCAAACTTCGCTGCGAGAAAAGAATTTCTCGAAATTCTCAACTCCGACGACAATCTCGGAGATGTTCTTCCCGCAATCTCGTTCGCTGCTGTTCCCGACGGAGAACAGGATGTTTCATTCTCATGTACGTGGCCCACATTATTTTCTGGGACTACTTTCGTGTCACTCAACTTGAATAATTTCAGCATTCGCGGTTCCCATGTCCTTTGACTTGGTAACTGCGCGGCCAGAAGAGAGCGAACGGCCGGGGCTCGAATTTCAGCTCCTGGAATTGGAACCACATCAAGACGTCGACCATGACGTTGCAATTCCATTTGGACCCGATGAATTACCACCTCCGTTGGACCCTGACGAGGACTTTGCTGCCCCAGGTCCTCTCCAATCAACCACTCCGGCACTGCACCAACAATTGCTTTTGCCCGGAGCTTCCGTACCAGCCCCCACAACATCCAAATCTCCGAAACGGTGTGCCGTGTGCGTGAAAGCTTTTTGTCTCAAGCGGAACAAGTGCCCAGGTAGGTCGAGGAAAGAGTATTGCCCTTGCAAGCATCCTCGTATGGCATCTGGAAGTCGCGCGCGGATCTCGGAGGAAGTTATACTTGCTTATTGGGCACAGCGGTCGCAATCGGGGTCCTCACATCCCTTCGAGCACTGTAATTGTTCTTCACATTAATGTACTCCATATCTCTTTTTGTTGGTAAACATAGAGTTTAGATTTTTTTGTGAGAGTTGCGTATACATGGTATGCATGGATTGAACATGCCCAAGCTCCAGCGCGCGGCTTACCCCCGCTCACACCCCTTGCCGTGCCGACCCATCCACCAGCCAAACACAAGGCTCCCTCACGCCGCCCGGCCCCTCGAACCACGCACACGACGGCCGCGCGCGGGGAGGAGCTGCATGAACATCGGTGGGGCGTGCCCAATCGGCGTGCGCTACGCGTGACGGGACGTGGTTGCGGGCGACGGCGGACGCCGTTTCGAACGTGTCGCCTAACAGGGGGCACATCTACACGCGTCGAACGCGTTGAGCCAGAGGGACTGGTTAGTGCGAAACATTGACTCACTGTCCTTGCCCCCCTCTACACCCTCGTCTTTGCCCGAGGTAGCCACAGGCCCCGCACATCCACCTGCGACCCCGTCGCATGCAGCACCGGAGCCGCCCTCCAGGGTTTGCATGCCGCGCTGGATCCCACCTCGGCCGGGGTACCAAAGTCCGAGCCTGAGCTGGGCCTGGAATTTTACCTGGCGCTGGACTGCGTCCACGCGTACGCGTAGCGTGAACGCGGGAACACGAGTGTGTGCCAGCGTGCAGCGCAGCCGGGGGCGTGCGCGCCGCCAGAGGCTCCTCCCCGCCCGCGCACTCCCTCAAAGTCGGAGAGCGCAGGAGAGGTTCGGCGGATTTGGAATCCGGCTATCCTAGCGATGTTGGAGCGGGGCGTGCGCGTGTGGAGACGTGTGGGGCCAGTGCGGAGCGACGGTGGGAGTGGGGCGCGATTTCGGGCGCGCGGGTCTGTTGGAATTGGGCAGGGGTCCAAGAGTGATGTAGTATAGGTTGGGTGTTGACACAGGGCGCACGGGCGCGCGAAGGCGATGTTGTAAGGTCGAGGAAGGGGCACGAGTGGCGGCAAGAACGAAGAGAGAGACTCAGAGTCGGCGGAGTCAGCGTGGTGATTGTCAGCGGTGATAAAATCTTGAAAACTGATTGGCTGGGACCTATAGCATTTTGGGAAATATCTCCGACGGCAATAGGTCTTGAAAGCGGTGATGATCAGCGGAACAGTCAGGCATCGTGGTAGGCCAATCAAGATAAAAAATTCAATTCTCGCATTGGAAAGCAGTCGGAAACCGCGGTTTTGGTGCAGATAAATCTATTGTAAGTCTCGAATCCTCTTTTCACTCTTTTCTCTCTCTTTTCCCTCTCTCTCTCAACTTGAAAAAAACGCATTTTGATCCCCCATCCACAGCAATAAGCCATAAGCCAAAATTTTACCACTAAAGTAGATCATTCTGATGCTGAATCTGCAATCTAGAAGCAATTCGGTGGGAACTCCGGCTTGTCATGAAGTTCCGTCCGCCACCATATACTTGCAGATAGATAACTACTACATATGGGAATTCATTAAATTGCGACTTCCGGGATTCGAACTCATGCCATCCTGAAAACACTCAAAATAAAACAGATACATCATAACCAAGTAGACTATATGACCATAGGTGGAAATAAGAACCAGCATATAACTGGGCATGTGCACAGCAGACTTTGAACTGACTTAACAGATTTTTGCTCAGGTGAGAACCCTGCAAAGATTCCCAGGAGGCATCTTTGACTTATTCTAGCTGCTAAATCAACATATATTGACCATTCATAATGTTCAGAAGTACCAAAACCCTGAAACAACATTTGCTGTTTTGGCAGATCTATCCACTGCTACTGATCCTACAGATCTCCTGCCCTCAGGCTATCAGGGCTACCAAGTCGAATTGGATAGCTACTGCAGCTACTGATCTCCTGCCCTTGGGCTATCAGAGCTACCCGAAGGTACCATGCTCCAGTGGACAGCTACTGGGGCTACTGGGGCTTCAAAACCTGAGGTGTGGCTATAGGGGAAATCTCTTTTTCCTGATGAACAACATGCAGGGTCTTAAGGCTGAGGTCATGGGAATCATAGATGCTGTATTACGACAGCATCATGCATATGTCAAGGTCTACAAAACAGCATTTGAAAGACTTCAGGAACAGCATACCACTCATCCTAATTTGAGAGATGAAATTTTTGCTGTTATTGCATGCCAAAAGAACACTGATCAACGGCGCTATAATGCTCCTACAGCTAATGAAGTTGCTGTTATTCTTCCTGGGGATGGATCAAACCCTCCAGACTATCGAGACCTTATTGTTCACTACAGACATGGTCCTTTACGCTGCATCTATGAAACAAGTCCACCAGCCCCAAACCCAGCCCCAAACCCGACACCGGAGTAACTCTAAACGGAAATCTGTCTTACAGATTGGTAGAGAGCTTCTGAGCACCAGAAAAATTATATATACTAGAGTCAGCAGCTGCAGAGGGTGCTTGTGCGAATGTGAACGCTCCGTTGGAGCTACGCTGAGCATGAGCTCCCATTTTCCGCGAGCAGGGCATGGCCTTTGACGAAAATGGGCGCGTTGATGGGACCGCACAGCCACCGGCCCGGGTGATCCGCAATCGAAACGGCAGAATCCGAGTCGCAAAAACAAAAATCGACCTTTTGAAACTTCTGTCCCGGCAGATCTTTAGATTGGGTTCTTCTGCTACTATTTACAGTATTACCATTACTTTCTCTTGAAAACTGGGTCGACAGTAGCGATTACCAAATTGGGACACGAACTTGTCACGAAGTTCGGTCCGCCACCATAAAACAGGCGGCCAGCGGCAAATTTCATAGAGTAAAACAGCCAAAACTATTTTGGAAAAGCGGACCGGCACAATAGGGAGTGTCCGAGGGCCTCTCTAGCCAGTACAGTGCCCAGGTCTCCGCTCCACGGACACTCCAGTGCACTTCTCGGTACAATTCATCCAACCACACCCGCCGCCACAAACACCGAAGTTGGGGCACAGGGAGCTGAAACAGATCCTCCGTCCCCGTTCCAAAGTTCCCAGGTAACCAGGACAGCAGCCTCTCAACTCTCTGAACCTAATCGACTGCGATTTCACCTACAGGAACCAGAGTTGCAAGCCGACGAGGCACGGATGGATGTGGAACATCCCAGAGAGCCTGCCACCGAATCAGCGGCCGGCGCCACAGGCGAGAGCAATAACTCGTCAAGCCGTAGATCTGGACGGGTACGCAAGCGCTCTAAGAGATTCATGGTCGAATCGGATGAAGAAGAGGAACCGGTGCTTACCTGTGCAGATCCAGATTGCTCGATGACAGATGATCTGCCAACGATACAATGCATGGGCCTCGGGTGCGGCTCTCAAGTGAGTATTTCATTCAAGATCTCTTCAATTTGAGGGCTGACTAGACTACACTCAAGTACCACCGGTGCTGCGCTGGGATACAAGATGACGATGCCGTCGAAGAGTGGTTCTGTGATGACAATCTGAGTACGTTGAGAACATTGGACAGACTGCACGCTGATATCCTTTGTCTTAGCCCAACCGACACTGGCAGTTTCTTCGACGAAAATACCAATCAACTGCAGTGGAACAGGTCTACATGCAATACCCCAGCCCCTCTTGTCCCGGATACTACTCCCATTACGTTTGGCTTAGAGATGGGTTTAACGAATGAGCTACCTTTTTTCGACGGGTTTTCGCATGCTTCGTGTGATCTCGGTTCTCTGTTTGGGCATGAGAGTGATTCCGCGAACTGGAATTCGGGCTGGAGTGGTGAGAACTGTCGGGAGCTCCGAAATGAATATATGTCTCTGCCGTCATCTTCGGACTATTTGGCGATCCTTCCTCCCGAGTTGGAGGCGTTATTGGCGACGGCTGATCCCTCGCTTGCACTAGGAGGTGTCTCCGCGGCAGTTGATTCACCGCCTCTACATCTCTGGGGGTCAGATGACTTGCCTGTTTCCAGTTCCAGTAAGTCGGTGAAACCTGGTTCTCAACGTCTGTTCTGAGTGATGATTCCGAAAACAGGCTCCCCTACAGTTGACTTGACGCAGTATGAGATCTCCAATTCCGAAGCTCAGAATTTTCTTGGATGGCAATGGCAAAAATCGTCGACGCGCTGGCTAGATGAGGGTGTTTCCTCGGAAGTCTGCCATTTCCCCGAGGCAATCAAAGTCTCGGACCGTACCAAAGTCTCCCACGTCGAGCGTGTAACGGGTCTACCATCCCAGTTCCCCGTTCCACGAGAGGCAACTGCGTTCTTGATCAATGTCACCCATATTCCGAATCTTGATCCAGATACCACCGTTGATGCGCTACTAAAAGACCAGGTACGTTTTCCACCGCGTTTCAATAAATTTTTAACTGACAAATTCTGAAGGATGTTCACTCCTGGGGCGGATCCACCGGCGGTCGTTCGAAAGTTGATGCCTATGTCCCGGGGATTTTTTTCGGCTGCGCTGACCCAGAAGTACGTATCGCCTGCCGCCGTTCCAAGCCTAAATGCTGCGGAGCTTATTCTTGCGAATCACTTGCATCTGAGTTCACCAACGTCGAACGACGCGAGCTTGATCCGAACTCGAGAGATCGGCTAGTTGAAGCTCAGTTGCGCACGCGAGAGATCCAGGACAGTAGCCGCATGGGACAGGTTCTCTCGTACGTTCCGTTTTCACTTCCGAAAGACACCAGAACTGAGAAGTATCACAGATTTATAAAATCGATATCCGATTGGCGATGCGGAGCAGTCGACTCCACGACTAACCGAGTTTGTAGCGGTGGCAAAGCTGTACCGAAGAAACTAGCACAGGTGACGACATCTGTTCACCTCTCTTGAAACTGTCTAAATCATCCCCAGCGCCATCGAAACAAAGACTATATACTTGTCTGCTCCCACCGAGATATGATTCCGTGTCCAACCGGCCATCGCACTTTGGAAATACCTGACCATATCGACCAGGAGCTCTTCTTGAAGGGAGCGAACGGTGAGAAGATTGTCGAGGACGAGGATCAGGAGAATGAGTGTTGCAAAGTCTCCTCTTCGCGCCAGGGGAAGAAAGGTAAGAATGTCTGCCGTAAGTCGTTTACTTCCCACGATGAACCATACCGTTCTAACAGAATCTTCGTAGCCTTCAATCACCTCAAGGAGGGGCGTCCATTCGAAGCCAAGGTTATCCATCTACCTTGCGAGGCGGGGTTGTTCGTATTTATTCCCCACGAGGACAAGCACCCCGAGCTTGCGCGGATGTGCATTGTCATTCCCGATCACAAGCACCCGCATCGCCATCCTGTTCCCCCGCTTCTGAAGGTCCCTCATGCTGTTGCGGAGAAGTATAAACAGTGTGTTCGGAAGTTAGGACTGGGAGCGACTGTTGCGAAGGTCGAAAAAGGTTCGAGCTATCTCTTGGTGGCGTTCCTGGCATCGAATGGTGACT